>CAKNXH010000898.1:19329-31215 GCA_932178445.1 Andricus quercusramuli
ATAAATTATTTCCAGTAGAAATGATAAAAACGTTTGAGCATTTTTTCGTGATTTTCAAAGTTTTTTGTGAAAAAAGGAATTTACAGTATCTAGTTGTCGATCTTTAATCATTTTATTTGAAATTGAATAAATGTTAAGATTTATAGGTGAATATAAACTATTTAGGACATTTCTACATCGATCTTAAAAGATCGATTCTTTCAAGATCGATTATTCTGCTTCGATTTTTTTGCTGAATCGATCTTAATAAATTCGATCCTGGATCGATCCATGAATCGATTTTTTCGAGAGAATCGCCCATCCCTACGGTGGCAGAAACGCGCTCTTTCATGTGGAGAGCGCGCGGCTTCTCCCACCCCGCGTGAATGGAGTCGAGAGTGGGAACTCGATTCAGAGTTTCTTCCCACTCCGTCGAATTTCGGGGCGTGCGGCCCAATCAATCTATTCCTGCTCGTTCTGCTGTGCCTTTCGGCAGCTTGGCCTTGCTTCTCCGCATCCCAGCGTTACATAGATTGTCAATTCTTGTCTCAAATTAGTATTAATGCAGAAATCGCAGTTATTATTATAATATGAACTCAAGGCTTATATAAATATAATTTTTCTTGATTTTTTGAGAAAATTTAAAAAGATTTTTTAAGCTTCCAGATATTTTGAAAACGTATCTAGAAAATTTTGAATAAATTTTTATTATTTTACAGAATTTTGAAAAGTTTTAGGAAAAGCCCGGATTATTCCTAAAATTCTCTTAAAATCTTTCCGATTTTTTTTTTTACAATTTTGGCATTCCTTCCAACTTTTAAATAATTTTTGCGATTTTTTCAAAAATTCGAAGCATTTTTCAAAACAATTCGAATTCTTCCTGATAATTTTGAAAAATCTTTCAACCTAAACAAAATTGCCTCGGATATTTTTTTAAAAGAATTTCAATCATGTTTTGAAATCTTTCTCAATGTTTTTCAACATTCTCATAAAATTGAGTAAAAAAAATTATATAATTTTCTATGAATCTGAAACAATTCCATTCTCTTGAATTCCTGCAAAAGTCTTAAAAAGATATTATTTTCAAAATCATCAACGATCTATATTTTGTATTGAATTATTCTGAAATCTTTGCAAATTTTAAATTATTTCAAAAATGTTTTTAAAACTTTAATATCTAATTTTAAAATGATTGAATTTTCTTTAAAAGTTTTATAAAAATCTTCTACAACTAAAAAACCCAGAAATCTTCCTGATTCCTTTTTGAAAATTCAGCAAATCTTTTAAAATATTTTCAAATCTTTTGGAATATTCACTTCAAATTAATATTTCATGTAAAATTCATTTATAATCTATCTAGGAGCATTCAAAAAAATTGTGATGCTACTCAAATCTTTAAAAATGCATCGGAAATACGAATTTTTTAACAAAATAGTTATGTTTCCAACTAAAGAGATGAATTTTTAACTGGGATGGTGAATCTTCGAAAAAAAAAATTTGAAGAATAGTTCAATTTTTAAACAAATAGTGGAATTTTTAACAAAACAAAAATGAATTCGATATCGTTCATAATAAAATAACTAAAGCTTACCATATATAACTCATACATTTCCACAAATTACCAGAAACTTCCGAAATTTCAAAAATTACCAGAAATTTCAAAAAATTTCGAAATCCACCAAAATTTTGAAAATGACCAATAATTCCCAAAAATTCTAAGATAATCAGAAATTTCAAAAATTACAAAAAATTTTAAAAAATCCCAATAATTTAAAAAACTGACAAAAATTACCAAATTAGAGTTCGGCTGTGTTATGAAAAATGTCGTATATAGCAAGGGGTAGAGTTTGGACGTCTCGCGGAATTTCATCATTCGAAAAATTTTTTTCGGTTTGCAATTTTTTTTCCTACAGAAAATGATTAAAAATTCATCTATTTTGTAGAAAATTCAACTGTTTAGGAGAAAATTGATGTATTTTGTCCGAAATTAGACTTTTTTGTCAAACATTCATTTTCGTTATAAATTCATTTCTTTTCTTAATTTGTATTTAAAAATTAATCGCTTTTTGTTGATTCATAATTTTAGTAGAAAATTCATATCTCGGGTTGATAATTGAACTATTTTGTTAAAAAAAAATTTCTTTGAAAAAAATTCATGTTTTTTGCTAGAAATTTAACTACTTTGTTGAAAATTAATTTTCATTGGTTTTTTAAAGAAAGTAATACGATTTTTTGAATTAAAAAAACGGAAGATAGAAAAAATCGTCAAGAGACTTGTTTTTAGCTTCTTCAAAGGAACAACTATGCTCTTTTGACTTTATTTTTATCTTGTCTCGATTTTATAGAAAAATTCAAATGATTATTTTTCAGAAAAAGAAATCAAATTTTTTCTGCTTCAAGACTTATTCATTTAAGTCCAAAATAAGGTAAATAATTTAACTAATTAAAATTGTTATATAAACATATAAATAACATATATTATATATTATTACATCAATTATTTGAATAAATTGAACTAATTAGAAATAATGTCAAGTTTGTTTTCGGAAAATATGATGTTTTCTAAAATGTGGCGTTTATTTACGACATTTTCTCATCAGTAAATCTGAATAGCCTTATATCAAGAGAATATGGAATAAATGGTTTCTAAATTGATTTTTTTTAACAAAAAATAAAGTGTAAAATAATACATAAAATAAAAAATATATTGATCAAATAAATGTATTTGTTTTATTTATTATTTTTTGTTTTATTATTTAACAATTTGTTAATTGTTCAGATTCGGGAATTTTATAATTTACCGTCGGCAATTTCATTTCCGGAATTTTCTTTTATCGGGAATTGTCCAATTCGGTAATATCATAAACTTTGAGGTATTTCATTATTCTAGAATTGAAAATTGTCGGCAATTTTTTAACTTCGTGAATTTTATATTTTGTATACTTTCTTTTTCGGGAACATTTTTAATTTTAATAATTAATTAATAATTCTATGATACGACTGGAAAATTCGAAAAAATAAAATTTCGACTCTGTGAAATTCCAGAAAAAGAAAATATTTGAAATAGAACATTTCAAAAATTACAAAATATCCAACACTGTCAAATTCCGGATACTAGGAAATTCTTAAATTTACACAATTAAAAAATTGTTTTTTAATTAATATAATTTACTCATTAAAAATATAGGGGAACCATTTTTTAAATGTTTAATGTATTTTTTTTAGTCACTGATATTTAAAGTTCGAACAAAATTTCAAAAAAATACATTTTACATCCCAAAATCCTCATTGCAACAAAAACCCATTTCTTTGAACCAAAGGCCTTTAATTTAATATATATTTTTCTGTAACCAAACAAATTTTTTTTCCTTTCCTTCAAACGTTTTTAATTTACGTTAAATTATTTCAAACTTGTCTTACATTCGTATCAATTTAATCAATTTTTTTAATTGTTTCGATTTTTTTCTAAATTTACTGTATGTGAGTCATTAGTCAAAAAGTGACATTTTTAACAAAAAAGATTAATTTTGACCTAGAATAATAAATCTTCCACCAAAGAAGCGAATTTTCAAAAAAAAAATCAATTTTTAAACAAATAGACAATTCTCAACGAAACAGAAATTGATTCTCGGCTGGAAAATAATTTGTTATATCGACAAAGTAAAAATTTCTGATAACAATATATTTTTTAGTTCATTTGTTTTCAAGTTTCGCATATAAATATATTTTAAAGTTTTTGAGAAAATTTCTCTTCAGGAAGAATATTTGTGTGTCAAATTTCCAAACATTTTTAAAGATTACGACATTTTTTAAAACATAATCTGGAAGGTTTTTAGGCAATTATTTTAGTTTTGAAAGATTAAAAAAAAACTTTTGGAAAACCTCGGATCATTTACAAAAAATATATAGAAGTTTCGAGAACATTTCAAAACTGGTTCAAAATTTGAAAATATTTTTAACAATTAAAAAAAGTATAGATTTTGGAAGATTTAAAAAAAATGCAGAAGATATTTAAGATTTTTGAAGGGACTCAAGAAAACTGAAATTTTTCTAAAATTCCTAAAAAACATAAAATAATTTTTTTTTCCAAATTAATTTCATGAGGATATTTCAAAATATTTAAAAACATTTTTCGAATTCTTTACAAAATATCTAGAAGATTTTGAGGCAATTCATGTCCATATTGAACGATTTTGCTAAATTTGTAGGAAACATTTAAACCGTTTTAAAAGATGTTTAGAATTTTCGAAAAATTGTTTTGAAACGTCATGTTTTTGGAGGTGATGTGACCTACTTTCATATAAATCATTTAGTTTTAATTTAAAGAAAAACAAATGATTAATTAAAAAATTGTTAAATAATAGAACAAAGAATAATAAATAAGTTTAATAAACATATTTTTCATTTTATTTATTATTTTACATTTTATTATTTGTCCATTAAAAAATAAATAAATTCGGAAACAATTTATTCCATATTCCCTTGATACTAGGTAATTCAGATTTGCTGACAAGAAATTTTCGTGAATAAACGCCACATTTTAGAAAACAACAACATATTTTTCGAAAACGAACTTGACATTATTTCTTATGGCCTTGTTCGGCCTTTTCGTGATTTGTCATTAGTTCAATTTATTTAATAATTATTATGATGATAATTAATAATAATAATTAATAATGAAAAAAATTAGTTTTTTTCACTAACATTTTTTTTCAACAGAATAGTTAAATTCTAAACCCAAGATATGAATTTTCTACTAAAATGATAAAACTCCTACCAAAAAGATACATTTTCAACATAGCAGTGGAATTTTTAGAAAGAAATATGAATTTTGAACCCAGAAAAAAGGAATTTTCTCTAAACAAATTGATGAATATTTAACCAAGATGATTAATTTTTAAATAAAAAAGTCGACTTTTCAACAAAAAGCGAATAATTTTCAAGTAAAAATTAACAGAAGAAAATAATTTATAATCAAAATGAATGTTTGACATAAAAGTCTAATTTCGGACGAAATACAATAATTTTCTCCCACAAAGTTGACTTTTCTACAAAACAAATGAATTTTTAATGAAAATAGTTATTCTTTAACCAAAAAGAAGATTTTTAAACCTGTAGCTGTATTTTTAACAAAAAAATTAATTTTCTAACAAAAAAATAAATGTTCAACCAAATAGTGTAATTTTCCACCAAGAAGATGAATTTTTAAAGGGGGAAATCAATTTTCTATCAAAAAATTCAACTTTTCAATAGCAACAAAAGAAATTTTTTTTTTAAATTGTTATGTATTCAAACAAAGACAATGAATTTTCTACTAGAATGATGAATCTTCGATCAAAAAGAAATTTTAACTTACTAGTTTAACTGAATTGAAATAACAATTTTCGTAATATAAAATAACCATTTCTTTAAAAAAAAATTGATTATTTTAAAATTATAGAAGCTTTGAGAACATTTTTGGAATAATTTAAAATTTGAAGGGTTTCAAAAAAGTTTCAAAAAATTATTTGAATTCTTCAAGAAATATCCGAGGCAATTTCTTTCTGGTTGGAAGACTTTTTAAAAATTTTAGGAAGAATTCGAATTGTTTTAAAAACAGCTCAGAATTTTCGAAAAGATTTCGAAAATAATTTACAATTCGGAAAGAATTCCAGAATTCTCAAAGAAGAATTGGGAAGATTTGAGGACAATTTCAGGGATAATAAGAAAAAAAAACTCAACATTACATAAACTTTTTAAATACTAAATAAAAATATTGTCTTTTTGGGATTTTTCAGTCGCCCCATAAAATTAATAATTAATTAATGAAATTAATAAAACTCCTGGAAAAGAAAATATTCCGTAAAATAAAATTGCAGACACAGGAAAATTTTCGAATTATATAATTCCCGAATATGAAAAATTGAAATTTTATTTATTTAATTATTTATTTCAATTATGTTTATTTATTCCATCAACAAAAATATTAAAACGGAAACCGTTTGTTCCATATTCTCTTGATTCTTGTTTTTTTTCAGTTACGATGATAACACATTTTCACTTTTTTGAAAACAAGATATTTTTAGAAAACGAAGGTGACATTATTTCTGATGGCCTACTTTTATCTTTTCGTTATTTCTCATTACTTCAAATTATTTTATAACTGTAAATATTATAATAATTATAATAATAATAATATTATTATTATAATAATATTCATTATATATTTCTGCATAATTTTTCGAAAATTCGCAAAAAACATGTTTTCTTTTTAACCAAAAAAGATACATTTTCAATTAAAAACGAATTTTAAACTAAAATGATGAATCTTTAACTGAAAAAATTATATTTTACTAAAACAGTAGAGTTTTCAACCAAAAAAAATTAATAGTTTCTTACTAAAAAACACATTTTTGAGCGAGGAATATTGATTTTTTACCAAGCAGTTTAATTTTTAACTAGACAATGAATTTTCAACTAAATTGAAGAATCTCCAGTTGCATTTTTAACTTTTTAAGTTAATCTTTTTGGAAGAAATTTAATTTCTTTAATTGCAATTTCTACTACATTGACGCAATATTTTTTAATTAATAATTTTGCTTCAAATATTACCTTTTTTTCTTGAAAATTCATTTCAACTTAATTCATTTTTTTTTATTGAAACCAGAGCCGTTGGTCAAAATATGTAAATTTTCTGTTTTTCAAAAATGTGTCATTTCAATAAATTCATATTAATACAATAATTGTATTAAATATTAATAAACTATGAATTATTCGTAGTATGCTTATTTTATTGTAAATATGTACCAATTATGCTAACCTTCCTCGCATTTCCACCTATCCTATCAGAACCATGACGTAATGCTAGAATACTCAATTTTGATAGAGTTATTAAACATAAACAAATCCAAATAAATTTTACTTTATATTTTTATGAGAATTTTTGTTATAATTAACATTTTAAACTAAGTTCAGAATAATTTAAAACATATTTATATATAATTGTGAGAATGGAATTGAGATACTCATTCCACAACAGCACGAAAATTTGAAAAAATTATATATTTGCAACAGAGATATGTTAAATATGAACCAACTTTCACTATACGAATTATAGCTAATAATCAAGTACAGTATGGTAAGGACAATAATCAGCTGATAATTAATTAATTAGTTTACAACATGGAAAGCTAAAGAACCATTCCCATTGAAACATTGAAATAATATTTATTTTATAATTTCCAAACAATTCTCATTGTTATTAACCTTTTAAACTGACTTCAAGAAAAACATCAAAACCTAATTATGAAAATTGAATTCACATACTCATTTCACAACATCACGATAACTTACAAAAATTACATAATTGTTATAGAAGTATTCTGAAAATAAATAAGCTTTTATCATATGAATTATAACCAATATATTGAATAACATAGCCCTAAAGTAAAAAATTCGAATAGTTCTCACTTTATATTTTTCTTAAGCTTGGAAATTCAATTCGGGCACTCACTTCACAACATCACGAACCTTTAAAAGTTATATAATTGCAATGGAGATATTTTAAAGGGAAAATAAATTTTTATTATAAAAATAGCAGCCAATATTAAATCACATAACCTTAATGTAACTAATCAATTTATGTGACTTTATTGATAACAATTAAAATGCAATCCTTATGTAATTTAATTTTCGGGAAAAAATTAGTCAGTCAATAGTTAATAATAGTTAATTCATCAGTTCAAAACATAAAAATCAGTCAACAATATTATTTGCATTGAAACGTCAAAATAATGTTTATATTATATTATTCATATCACAACATAAAAAGTAATGAACAGTTGTTTTCAGTGAAACCTCCGAATAATTTTTTTTTTCTGAAAATTTGAATTAATAATAATCTCCTAAACTAATTTCATAGGAAAGTAAAATATATGCACGTATATGTACATATAATATTGAAAGCAGACTTCAGATACTTATTTCACAACATCACAGAAATTTACAAAAATTATACAATTGAGATAAAGGTATCTTAAACATGGATGCCCTTTTATTATCAAAATTATAGATAATATTCAACTACATAGCCTCCAGAGGGAATGATCAATTTATATACATACTTTATTTAAGCAAATTAAAATTGAATCTTTATGTAAATTAATATTGTGAAAAAAATTAATTATCTCATAATAAATTAAGCTTTTCACAACACAAAAAGCATTTAACTATAATTTTCATCCAGGCGTTCAAGTAATTTTTATTTCAAATTTTTTTAAAATTTTAACTTTGATTTCTGAAAATTTAATTTATTAGTAACCTTCTATAATAGTTTGAGAGAAAATAAACAAATATTTGCATATAATTTTGAAAATTAAATTCAGATAATCTTTTCACAACGTCACAAACATTGATAGAAATTACATAATTGGAATAGAGGTATTTTAAATGTGAATGAATTGTCACTGAACAAATAAAAATCAATCTTCAGGTAATTTAATATTGTGAAAAAAATCAATTAGCTGAAAAATGATCAGTCAGTTCAAACAATGAGAAGCATTAAACTATAACTTTCATTGAAACATTCAAATAATTTTCACTTTATATATTTTTTTAAATTTGAAATTTCTATACAATTAATTCATTATTAACATTTTAAACTGATTTTTAAAAAACTAACATATACGTACATATAATCATGAGAATTTAATTCAGATAGAGTCATTTCACAACGTCACAAGCATTTGAAAGGCTTATATAATTGCAATAGAGGTATTTTAAAGAGAAAATAAATTTTTATTCTGAAAATAATAGTCTATACTCTAGTTTCTTAATTTTTTAAAATCGTGAAAATGAAAACAAAATTCTTAGAAATATTCTAGATTGCTAAACATATCCAAAAAGTTCCAAAATCATGTCGTATTTTCTCGAAAAATCTGGGAAAGTATTATACGATATTAGATAGTATATTTATACGACCTTAAAGCCAATTATTTAGTTGAAAATAAACTTTTCTGTTGAAAGTGGACTTTTTTGTTGAAAATTCATATTTTTGGTTTAGAAAATTGACTTTTTTGTAGAAAATTATTCTCTTTTGGAAAATATTTACTGTTTTTAGTTAAAAATACAAATGGATTTAAATATTTGGTGTACTTTTTTTTATAATTTCAAGTGTTTTTGATTTCGAATAAAAATATTTTGGTACTGAAATATCGACTATTACATTCTTTGTTAAAAATTCATATTTTTCGGCTGAAAATACAACTAATTAATTAAAAGTTCAATTGCTTTTGTAAAAAGTCATGTTTTGGATGAAAATTCATCATTTAAGTTGAGAAATTGTCTTTCCGTCAAAAAATAATTCATAAGAAAAGATTTTTTTTTGAGTGAACAACTTTTTTCTCTCAATGTTTTTTCGTACCTTGCTTCGTTTATCTAAAAAATTAATTCGTATCTTGCATAGTTTGACCGAAAGATGAAATTTTTAATTGGCTCACGAACATGACATTCAGTTTTTGACACTAAAACAGTGTACCAAAGACCAATCGAATTGATTATTTTTTTAAAAGTTATCTTTCTAACCATATTCTAAAGTGTTTGGTGAATGAATTGTCAATATTTCAATTCATAAGTTTCTATTAATTACATAATTATTTTACATAAATTATGAACTACGGGAAAGAATGCATAATTATAGGAAGAAGGAGTCACTCTAAATGAGAAAAAAGATTTTTCAAACTAAAACTTTATTAAACTATTCAAACTTCAAACTTGGTTTTCAAATATGTACTTTGTCCAAACAAAATAATACAAGCATATTCAAGATTAATCCAGGTTACAAAATGGACATTGATAAAAATCATTAACAAAATCATTCGTTAAATATTGTGAAAACTTTGGGAAATATACATTAGGCTTCTTCAACTTAATTTCATGTTTCTCAATCCTGGATGCAGATAAATTTTAAATACTTGGTGCTGCATCAGCAAGAAGGATTAAAGAATAAATTACAAAATATTTTCATCCATATATTAATATTAGCGGTAAGCCTCAAACGTGCCAAGTTAAGTGTAGAAAATGGCGTGTGTATTTGAGTGTGTAGAGTTTAATGTGCCTGGTTTTTCGTGTAGACTTTAATGTGTAGACATAAATGCACCCAGTTTTAAATTGTTGGCTTTTTTTTATCAGGAAAATATATATGTTTTCAGTATATAACGTCTAGAGTTAAATGTGCAAAATTCAACGTGAAGAGTTTAATGTGCAGACTTTAATTTTTTAGCTTTAGAATTTCCGAGGTTGCTTGGAGAGAGTGGATGGTTCATCTGTTTGGGATCTGTGATGCGGTCTATTATCTGGCGGGTCCCATCAGGATGTACATATTCTTTGAAATTGTAATGGAATTTGTAATCACGTATTCCTCCATCCTTCCGATTATTTTTAATTGTGTAGGCCCACTTTTTATTTAACCATACTGCAGTCTCTTCGTTGTTTTGGATTAACATAGAACCAGTTGTAAGCGAGGCTTCCGAATGATGGTTAAACGCTGTTGCTGAAATAGGGAAATTTTTTGTTGAACTAGCAATTGAGCAATGGATTCATAAAATCGTTATCTTTAAGCTTTTCACTGAAAAAATGCTATGAAAATCGAAAATATATGATTTAAAAGTCAATTAGTTAAAATATCTACTAATTATTCAATGATTTTTGTTACTAATCGAATCATGGATTCAGTCCTAAAGAAATTATGACATCTTTGGGACTGTTTACATTAATTAATTAGTATATATTTTTTGAGTGGTAGTTTCCATGATGAGCAAGAAAAGACGTTTCAGGCAGAATTCTCACCTGTAGGTTTTAGATTGTGTTTTATTTGTTAAATTACCTAATTTGCCATTTGAAAGTACGTTCAAATAGGTACCATCTCCGTCGTAAACTGCGTAAAGTTTGCCATTCACATCTTCGACCAAATCACCCTCTTTTACTATGATAGGTGCATGAAATTTTTGCGTTTCGTCCTCTGATTATGTAAAAAAATATATAGTAATTTACCATTTTAAAGATTAATAGATTTATTTACTAAGATTGTATTCTAGTTTTTAAATTACCTGCTTGGATTGGCCTGCCTTGTTGACGAGATGGTCCTGTAAAAAGAAACATAGGAATTTTTTAACAAATTTATTCAAGGAACCCTTAAGTAAATGTCAAAATAATATTATTAAGAATTTAATTCACATGTGCATTCTCAAAAAAGTTTTCAAATTAAATTTATTTTTTATATTATGTGGAGCCGCCTATCAAAAACTCCATATGTAGAAAAGGACTAGGCGTTTTGATAAATGATTTAATATTTCTTCTAGACTGTATTTTAGTTTTTTGATTACCTGCAAATTGATTTACATGGCCGTGTTTAAAACGTGGTTCTGTAAGGAGAAACAAGAATTTGTTGTCAACAAATCTTTTCAAAGAACTCTTGAGTTAATATCAAAATCATACAATTGAAAATTTAATCATAATGTGCATTTTCAAGAACGTCATAAAATTAAAACAATTTTTTATATGTTTGATCATGCATATCATAAATACAATCTATCATATTTAATTTGTTAATTACCTTCATAGTTGCGTTCATAGCCTTGTGCATAACGTCGATCTGTAGGAAAAAAAAACGAGTGTTGTCATCGAATTTTTTGAACGAACTCTTACGTTAATGTCGAAATAATATTATTGAAAATTCATTATAAGTATGCATTAACCAAACCATTGAGAAATTAAAGAGATTTTTTATATTTTGTGATCATTCAAATGAAAAATCCGATTTATCATATTTAATTTGCAACACCTCTCTTCTATAAATAACTTCTTTATCCGCGCATGAATCACTTCATAAGTAAGAAAGAACTAGACGTTTTAGGAAAATAATCTAATATC
>CAKNXH010000898.1:31225-56559 GCA_932178445.1 Andricus quercusramuli
AATTACCTTCATGGTAAACTCTATTGTCTGGATGAAAAACTGGTCCTGAAATGGAAAACATAGACATTATTATTATTATTATATATTATGTGACCATTTAAATGGGAACTCCAATTCGTCCCATATTTGTTTTGGAAAAATGATCTAATATTTGTTTTATATTGTATATTAGTTTTTAAATCATCTCCATAATTACCTCCAGATCCGTGATGATAAGCTGCATCTGTAAGAAGAAACAGAGATTTTTTGTTAACACATTTTTTCGAACGTAATCTTGAATAATTGTTGATGAAACGGTATCGAAAATTTAATCAAAATATGCATTCTCAAAAACATTACAAAATTAAGGGTGTTTTTCAAATTGTGTAACCATTTGAATGAAAATCTCAATTTAACTTATTCAATTTGCAACACCAATATTTTATTAATCGTCCCTAGAGCTACATGCAAAACACTAAATGAGTAGAAAGGAACTAGTCGTTTTAACAAAATGATCTCATATTAGTTTTAGATTTTATTCTATTTTTTGAATTACCTTCAGTGCTTACATAGCCTTGTTGATAAGATGATTCTGTGAACATAAACATAGATTTTAGGGATTTTTTGTTCACGAATTTTGTCAAGGAACTCTCAAGTTGATGTCAAAATAATATGATCAAAAATTGTATCCGAATATGCATTCTCGAAAACATGACAAAATTAAAGGTATTTCTTATATTATGTGATCCTGCAAATAAATAACTTAAAACCTAGATTTCTTGTTAAAATTATGTCATATTTGTCTTATTTTGCATTTTAGTTTCAAAATTACCTCCACGGCGTGAGTGGCCTTGCGGATAAGCGTGTCCTGCAAGAAGAAACATAAGGATTTCTTATTAACAAATATTTTCAAGGAACTTTTAAGTCAATGTCGATATAAAATTATCAAAAATTTAATCAAAAATATACTCAAAAATATACAATAAAAATATAAATATACTCAAAAACATTACGAAATTAAAGGTGTTTTTTAAATTTTGTGACCATTTGAATGAAAAATTCAGATTATTATATTTAATTTTCAACACAACTTTGTTATAAATTACTTTTCGATCCGCTAATGGAACACTTCATAAGCAAAAAAAAAACTAGACGTTTTAGCAAAATGATTTAATATTTGTTTTAGATTGTATTTTAGTTTTTCAATTACCTTCGTAGTCATTTCCATAACCTCGTTGATAATGTGGGTCTGCAAAAAGAAAAATGGGGATTTTTTATTAACGAATTTTTTCAACGTACTTTCAAGTTGATCTCAAAACAAATTATTCAAAATTTACTTAAAATATGAATTTTGAAAAGTATTACAAAAATGAAAGTTGTTTTTTATATTGTTTGACCATTTAAATAAAAAATCCAGTTTATCGTATATAATTTGCAGCGCCACTGTTTTAGAAATCACATCTGCATCCGCTTATAAAACACTTTATAAGTAGAGAAAAAACTAGCCGTTTTGGCAAAATGATCTGATATTTATTTTAGATTGTATTTTAGTTTTTCAATTACCTTGATGGTCATTTTCATAACCTTGTTGATAACGTGGGTCTGTAAAAAGAAACAGGCATTCTTCATTAAAGAATTTTTTCAACGTACTTTTTAAGTTAATGTCAAAAAAAGTTATTCAAAATTTACTTGAAAGATGGATTCTCAAAAAAATTATGAAATTGAAGGTGTTTTTTAAATTGTGTGACCATTCAAATGAAAAATCCAATTTATCATATTTAATTTGCAACATAACTATTTTAAAAATTACCTTCGAATCCACCCATTAAACACTTCATGAGTAAAAAAGCTAGATGTTTTGGCAAAATGATTTCATTTTTTTTTAGATTGCATTTTAGTTTTTAAATTACCTCTGCGGCGTGCCTGGCCTTGTGGATGAAGGTGTCCTGTAAGAAAAAACATGAGGATTTTTTATTAACAAATGTCTTCAAGGAAGTTTTAAGTCAATGTCAATATGAAACTATCAAAAATTCAATTCAAATATGTATTCTCAAAAGCATTACAAAATTGAAGGTGTTTTTTTAAATTGTGTGAATTTTCAAATTAACTCCATTATAACTTCCTGTTCCGTGAATGAGAGGTAATTCTGTGGTAAGAATCAGAGATTTTTTGTTAAAGCATTTTTTCAACGTAATCTTAAACAATTGGCAATATAATATTATTAAAAATTTAATCAAAATATGCATTCTCAAAAACATTACAAAATTAAGGGTGTTTTCTTAATTGTGTGAATATTTGAATAAAGAACCAAATTCAATTAATTAAATAAAATTTAATTTAATTTCAAACAACACTATTTTATTAATTACCCCTAGATCAACACCTGAAACAATCCATGAGCAGATAGAAACTAGACGTTTAAGAAAAAAAAAAATAACTAATATTTGTTTCAGATTGTATTCCAGTTTTTAAATTACCTTCCTCCCTTGGATAGCCTTGTTCATAATAGGATCCTGTAAAAATAAACATAGACTTTAGGGATTTTTTGTTAACGAATTTTTTCAAGGAACTCTCAAGTTGATGTCAAAATAATATTATCAAAAATTTTATCCGAATATGCATTCGCAAGTAGGAAAAAGCTGGATGTTTTGGCAAAATGATCTCATATTTGTTTTAGATTGCATTTTAGTTTTTATATTACCTCCACGGCGTGACTGGCTTTGCGGAAAAATGTGTCCTGCAAGAACAAACGTAAGGATTTTTTGTTAACGAATTTTTCCGAGGAACTCTTAAGTCAATGTTGATATAAAATTGTCAAAAATTCAATTAAAATATGCTTTTTCAAAAACATTTAGAATTGAAGGTGTTTTTCAAATTGTGTGACCATTTAGATGAAAAATCCAGTTTATCATATTCAATTTGCAAGACCTCTTTTTTTTAGTCACCTCTTAATGCGTTTATGAAACACTTCATAATTAGAAAAAAACTAAACGTGTTGGTAAAATGATCTGATATTTGTTTTGGATTGTATTTTAGTTTTTCAATTACCTTGATAGTCATTTCCATAACCTCGTTGGAAACCTGGGTCTGTAAAAAAGAAAGAAAGATATTTTTTATTAACGAATTTTTTCTACGTACGCTTAGGTTAATCTCAAAAAAATTATTCAAATTTTACTTAAAATATACATTCTAAAAAGCATGACAAAATTAAAGTTGTTTTTTTATATTGTGTGACCATTTAAATGAAAAATCCAGTTTATTACATTCAATTTGCAATACCACTATTTTATAAATCACTTCTGTACCCTGTGAGGTTGCAATTTTATTGCAAGTCACAAGCTATTAATTTTCAGAAGTTCAATAAATTTTAAGAATTCGATATAGTTGATGTTGAAAAATAAAAATTTAATCTCAGTTCCTGAATCCGCAAGCTGCATGGTTTTCCAAGACTAGGGGTTCATCCAATTTAGTTCCTTTAATTTAAAGAATTGATTTTGTCTATTCTTCCTTTTTATTTATGTATTCCCCGAGCAACCCGATTGTACTGATGAAACCTCACCCATCCTGACCTAACGAGAAACTTCAAGAAGCATTTGGGACGCCTTTTGTCGATTGGAGTTACTCAAATCATTTCAAATTTCCCGCCAAATCTACTGCTGTGTGCCAACCTGCTCCTATCCTTCTAGTCGTACCCCAAAACCTACGGAATATTTTTGTAATGCTGTTGGGAATTATTGCTGCTGATATTTTTGCCGCCCCCTTCAACTTATCCACCTTGGAGTGGAATTCAAAAGTTCCAATTTGGGAAGGTTTATTGTCGATCCCCGGCAATGCGAGTGGGACCTCCATAGCTCAGGCGGACAATAATTCAACATCTTATGGACAAATTGGATTGATTGATATCATCGAAATTCAGAAGAGAATTTTTTTTTTTTTGACACAGCATCCCTAAATCTACGACTGGTTACATCCCTGAGAGTCCTATTCTTCTGTTAAACATTCCCCAGCAACGCCAATTAGATTGCCGAATTTCAACCAATCAGGATAAAGTCGGTTGCCAAAGAAGAAAGCACTGCTGGGAAAAACCTGCATCTTTCGTCATCTTTCGTCAAGCAGCTTACGGGTGAACATCTTGTTTTATTTGTGAAGTTACTTTTCGAGTATTGTCCTTAAGTTTTGTTTAACTAGTGACTTATTGTGTTAAATAACATCCTTTGTGTGTCTCCGAGTGCTGTCCCAGATTATTTAAAGGTAGAGTTCATTTTTGTGAAGTTCAGAAAGGAGGATTTTTGATTTTTGCTAGATTTTGTGTGGAACTTCTTTGCTTCGTGTTAAGAGTTTGAGTATTTAATTTGGTCACACAAAAATTAAATAAATCTTCCTTGGCTGAATTTAATGATTTTGTCGTACATTGTGTTATATTCTTGTCTCATTGTGTATTTATTGTGCTGTTTTCTCCTTTTTGCTGTTGACCCATTCCCTGATTTATTTGTGCTATTGTATTAATTGTATTATGTTTAAAATGTGTTTTGCCAAAATTTGATATTCGTTCCCCTGTTTATTGATGACCCTTCCGACCCGCTATAGCCTATTTTGTTCGTTTGTGTTCGTCTTGGAAAACCAGATGAAAGATCGCATTCCCTTTTTAGATAATTAACTCTCCATTTTATGTAAATTTAGTCTCCCTCTTCTAGTCAATTGTTTCTTCGTAGTTTGTTTAGAAAACTGACTATTCCCCCATTTTGGAAATATGTTACCTCCCCCTTGAATCAATTGTTTCTTATCTCACTTATTTGTCTTCCAATGTCCCAAATTGTAAATGCAAATTATTCTGTTTTTATGAAATAAAAATATTGTTGTATATAATTATCTCTAATTTATTTATAAATTTAGATTAAATTGATTTATTTATCGGATGAAATTTAAAGAACCAGCCCCTCTACTATCCATGCGAATAAGAACCGAAGGTTATAGCGGTAGGAAAAGTGGTCGTTATAATCCGTCAATGAAACACTCCACATGTAGGGAAAAACTAGGCGTTTTGGAAAAATTATGTAATGTTTATTTCAGATTGTGTTTTAGTTTTTAAATTACCTCCTCCATAGTAGCCACCTCCATTGCCGTCCTGATAAGAGGATACTGCAAGAAGAAAGAAAATTCTAAAGTTAATTTCAGAATATTAAAGATTTAGATATGTATGCTGAAAAACCTTATAATGATGAAAGTATTTTTATATTTTTTTAGCATGCAAATGAAGAATCCAATTCATCATATACAATTTGCAATTTTAATATGGAGTACAGAAAAAAATATGGACCATGCAAAGCAAAAAAAAAACCGGTAGTACCTTGTTTTTTATAATATTAAAATATTAATTAAAATATAATATTAATTTATTATTTTACAACTTAATCTTTGATATATTACATGTTTTCTAATAAAATAATATCAATTGAGGTTTTAATAAACGATTTTGAATTACTATACTATTCCATATTTCCGTAATATCATTTAACTCAGAAGGCATTTCATGCTTTTCTTGTTTTACGCGGCAGAGTGTGGACCATTCCAGAATAGATCAACTAAACTTTGCTAATACAATTAATTTCTTCTATTTCTAATTTTGAATTTTTCTGAATTATATATAAATTGAGAAATTCCTTGGAATTTAAAAATTATTTTATAATATTAGGCATGTATACTACCGACGGAGAGTATCGGACCACTAACTCGTATGACATAGTAAAATTAAGACTTGATATTGAAAGGTGATAGTGCTGCCCAGAATATCGGTAGGAATTTTTTAAAAAATTTTGGAAAGCTAATTAAATTCTGTGCTAAATAAGCCTGAATTGAAGTAATTTGGCGCGAGAAATTAAAAAAAATTTTATTTTATGATCCGGTGAAGATTATTCAATAATCAGTAGCTCAAATGAAAGGTGAAATCCGAAAAAGCGCTTTTGTACATTAAACACATAAGTAAATTCGTATATCTGGCTTCTTTCAAAAGTGGAATTTGAAATACAAAATTTTTCTTCAAATAATAGGTGTGTCACGAAAATCTCGAAAATATTGGTGTCGCTTTTCCTCAATTTTCATAATAGAACTGACAAAAATTTCAGATTTATTAACATAAAATTCTATAATTACATTTTACGTTAGAATGCTTAATTTTCAAACAAGAAAAAGGGAATTTTCAACAAAATCGTTAACTCTTCAATCAAACTGATGAATTTTTGATGAAAAAAACAGATTCTTAACAAAAAGTGTGATAAATGATATGTCCACCAAAAATATTTTAATTTTCAAAAAAAATATATGTGGGAATGAGCCAAGAATACGAAATTTCAGCAAAAGATTTTTGAATTTTTCACCGAAAAAGATTTTTCAATCAATACAGAAAAAAATATTACCCAAAATGTTGAGTTTTCGAATCATAAAGATGCTTTTTTCAAATAATAATATGCATTCTCTTCCAAAAGAATTGAATTTTAGACTAAAAAGACCAAATAAGTGAATTTTCAACTACAAAAGATCAATTTTCTATTAAAAATGAAATAGCTACATTTCTAGTGAAAAAAAATCACTTTCAAACAAAAAATGAATTTTCAACATAAGTTAATTTTACGATTGAAACAAAAGCTACGCATCCTATCGGAAAGAGATTTATCAAAAATTTCTAGATCTTTTTTGAATGCACAATTTTTCTTGAATCATATTTTTTATTTTTCAATTTTATTTTTTACGATTAAAACAAAAACTACGCGTTCCGTAGTTATTTTCAAAAAATAATCTGAATGATCTTAAGGTAATTTTTTTACTTTTGCAAGATTTTCCAAAAATTTCTGGAAAAGTTCGAGTTCCAAGATGATAAAATTATTATTAGATTCATGGAAAATGTTTAAATTATTTTTTTTTTTTCAAATGTTGATCAAATGTTTAGAAAGATTTAAAAACACATTTTAAATTATAAATTGCTTTTTCTAGCTTGAGATTACCTAACATGACATAAATTGGAAAATTTATACATTTTTTATTCATTCTTTAATTCACAGCATTGAAAAAGAAATCTTTGATTTATTTTTTTTGTATATACTTTAAGTGTGCAGAGTATAGAATTTAAAAATAAAATTTTGCAATTGAACGGCTTCTAATTAAGAAAATTATAATTGAAAAGTTTTTAAAGCTTTCATTTTATACGCGAAAATTCCTGAGCGTTTGAATTTACATTTTTAAAGCTTTAATTTAAGAAGCTAAAAATTCAAAAATATTTCACTTTGAGTGCTTTAATTAGTGGTTCAGTTTTTATAACTTCAGATGAGAAAAATGTTATTTTCAAGAGCTCGAATCTTTTAATTTCAATTACCGTGATCAACTCTTTCTCAATTTTTGAATTTAATAGATTCATAATTAAACGCTCTAATTTAATTTGAAATTTTTAAAATAAAGATGACATTTTTTAAAATGTTTGGTATTATTTTACTTTTTTATTAAAATGAGAAATTAGGAATCGAATATTAAAAACTAAAAAATTTTAAACCGAACAATTTAAAATACAAAGCCTCGAATCGTTAATGTTTCAGAGTGTTAAATTCAAGCTTTGAACGCGAAAATTTTAATTATTCTATTTAACAAATTTTCAATAAATGCAAGTGAAATCAATGAATTTTTTTGCATGCATAACAATTGGACAATTATCAATTTAGACAAAATTTGAGTTAGCTTAAGAGAGATTTCAGTGTTTTGAGAAATCCAAACTTAATTTAAAATTGGAATATATTTTGAAAAATAAATAAACTAAATTCATATTTCTGCAAGTTTTGAAATAAAATTGTATAGCCTATCAAAGATCTTCAAAGGTTCTGAGAAAAGAAAAAAATTCTTATGTTCACTGGGAAAATTTAAAATGATTATTTATTCTTAACAATTTAGAAGATTTTAAATGAATAAAAAATGTGTATCAAAATTCATAGAGAACCTAACAATAATTTGTTTTAGTTTGAAAAATTAATTTCAAAAGAATATTCAATAAGATTTCCAAAATTGTCAAACAAGAATCTGGATGTTTGTAAGGTAGTTTTTTCACTTTTGCAAGATTAAAAAAAAATTTTAGAGAAAATTTGAGTTATAAT
Source organism: Andricus quercusramuli (assembly GCA_932178445.1). Lineage (NCBI taxonomy): Eukaryota > Metazoa > Arthropoda > Insecta > Hymenoptera > Cynipidae > Andricus > Andricus quercusramuli. The sequence goes on from CAKNXH010000898.1 coordinate 39,337, forward strand.
ATTATAATATTATTATTAGATTCCTGGGAAATTTTCAAATTATTCCTTTTAACCAAATTTTTAAGAGAATATTTCAAATAAACTTCAAAACAAATTAAATTTTTTTTTCATTTAAAAAATTGAATAATATTTCAAAAAATTGAGAAAAAAGTTTTAATAAGAAATAACAATTAAACAGCTAATAATTTGGGAAATAATCGAGTGAGTTCAAACTATATTTAGATGTTTTGAAAAGATTACAAAATAATTTAAAACGTGAAAAAATTTCAACAAATTTAAAACACAATTTAGGTTTTTGAAGATGTCCAACGCAAAATTTATAAACTTTTTGAGCATTCTTAAAGGTTTTAAATAAATAAAGAATTTGGATCCAAATTCATAGAAAAACTAAAAATAATTTTTTTTATCAATTTAAAAAGAATATTTAATAAGATTTCCAAAATTTCCAAAAAAGAATTTGGATTTTAAGGTAATTTTTTTACTTCTGCAGGAATTTAAAAAAACTGTAGGGAAAATTCGAGTTCCAAGATAATAAAACTATTATTTGATTCTTGGAAAATTTGTTAATGAATTTTTCTAAAACAAATTTTTTAATGAATATTTAAAAGGATTTAAAGACAAATTTTAATGTAATGTATTCGCCTCAATAATGAAAAAATTTGTACTTTCCTGTAATTTTAGTTGTAATTTATTGTATTTATGAATGTGTGTTTTTTTTTTTTTTTTAGGTTATGCAATGATAATCACATACTTTTCAACCGTTTTGAAGTAAGCACCCAATTTTCGAATGTGAAAAAAATTAAAAATAATGAATGTTTTACTATAAGATTAATTTAGTATTATATTGTATTTAATTTACAGGCAGAATGAAGAAAAATCACAAACGTGAAGGGGAGCGTAAAGATGGAAATCTCCATTTTGTTATAGACACAGAAAAATGATGCTAAACGAATTTCTCGGACTATAACTGAATCTTGAATATTTTTTGCTTCTATATATACTAGCCATGATATTATTATTGACAAAAAAATAGGCTCTAAGTGCAGGCCCAAATTATAAACTATTTCCGTAGTTTTTCATGCAGGATTTCATGTCAAGGCATGAGCTAAGTCGTCACCAAATATTTCAACATATGCTCCCAATTGGGAAGAAGATGCCGGAAAAAAAGATTTTTATTGATCCAACCTTTTCCGTGCCAAGGCTTCAATTTTTGTTTAAACAATTTCAAAAACCAATTTTTTCTTACTTCTAATATCATCTTTCAATGATGAATCTTATCTTAAATTTTAATAATGATTATCTCCAACATGGAATTTTTTGTCATGTTTCATGGTGTAACTATGGGCCTCTAAAAATCGAATAATTGTTCATAACTGTACAAATTATGATAAATTTTAAAGTTCTGACAAATTTTTTATTACCTAATAACATCATGATAAATAATTAGGATAATTCGAATAAAACATCATTTTCGTCTACAACAGACACTTTATTTCTTTACATATTAAAAAAAAAAAAAAAAAAAAAATCATCAGAAATTTAATTAGAATAATTTTTGTTTAAACTTGCAAATCATTTGGGAATTACACGCTCTGGAAAGTTTTGAATAGCAAATACCAGATCCGCCTCATTGTGTGATGGGCGTTGCGAAAAACGGAAACAAACTTTATTTCAGGCAAACATCTCAATAATCGTGGTTTCATATTTTTTCCAAGATCCGGGTTTGTTTTTTATTAGGAAATTTATTTATGACAATCTTCTTATTAATCAACAAAAAAATTTACGAAATCATTTTTGGCATCTGTGAGAAAAAATAAAACTTTTGTAAACTTATACAATGTCTATATCGAGGATAGATCTCTTGGAAGCAAAAAGAAATCTTTTGATTAAATTAAATTTTTTAAAAATTGAAATTTTTTTGTAAGTTATGTGAATTGTTCTTAAAAATTACTAGTTTCAAGAGGAAATTGTTAGGATTTTTCATTTGTTTATCAAAAATCATCAATAATAACATTTTCTCTCAAACTGTTGCAAAACCTATACCCATTATTAATAGCATATTATTATATAAATATTCTCTTCCTAAGAATCTCGACAAAATTTAGAATTTTTTCTGAGAGACAAATTTTCTACAAAAATTTTAATTTTTTCGGAAAGAGACGATTTTTTGACAAAAAATTTAATGTTTTAGTTGAAAATATAATTTTTTAACAAAGAAGGTTAAGTTCTAAACAAGTGGTTTTATTTTCAATCAAAAAAATATAAGTTTTAAACAAAAAAAAGTAATAGTTGATATTCTTATGCGAAATATTTTAATTTTAAATCCAACAAAGACAACAAAAGTTCCACAAAATGTTTATATTTTCCACGAAAGTGATGAATTTTGAACTAAAATGGTACATCTTCAACCAATGACGTGAATTTTTAACCAAGTAATTAAATTTTCAATTAAACAAAAAATTCTGAACAAAAAATATAACAACTAATAATGAAACAAAAAAAGATTGTTAATTATTATACAAAAAATGATAATTCATCCAAAAAGACTAATTTTTAACAAAATAGTTGAAGCCTCCCTCAACAGCTATTTATTTTAAACCAAAAGTTTTCAATTCTAATAAATAAAAATTTGTACCAAAATGAATAAATTATCAAACGAAAAATGTGAATTTTCGAGAAAATTGTTGAATTTGCAACTAAAAAAGATTTTCCAGTTTAGATTTTAAAAAATCTTTGAAAATTATAATTTGAGTTTAAAAAGCATTTTTAATATAAGAAGACAATTTCGAATAACTAATTACTTTTTATTTTCTTTGTTTATTTTCTTTAATGTTATAGATATAATTTGCCTGTATCTCTTGAAAAAATTCAAAAAGATTTTTGAAGATTTCAAAAATGTCAAAAAAGTATCTGAAAACTTTCCAAGAATCTTTTTTGATTTACTAGGATTTTAGCAAATTTGAGGAAAAACTTGAACAGTTTAAACATTTTTTAAATCTTTTTTACACTTGAAAAGAGTTAAGAAATATCTCATAAATGTTTGGAAATATTGCAAAGTTTTAAAATATTGTTCGTCTCTTCAAAATTCCCAAAATTTCTAAATACCTTTTCAACTGTCCATCATTATTTCTAAAATTGTTTCAGGATCTTCCGGATTATTCGTTGACAATTTTGGAAATTTTTTGTAATTTTTTAATATGTTTTTCAATATTCTTTCAAAATTAATCTTGCAAAATAATGGAACACTTTTAATATTCTCAGGAATCTTAAAAAAAAATGTCCCTGCCTTAAAATCTTTAAAGATTTTGAAATCTTTAGAACTCTGCATTTTCTTTTAAGCTTTCAAATTTTTTTTTCCTTACATTTTTTTTCAACTTCTTATCTGTTAAAATGATGTGAATTTTTGATAAGATTTGAAAAAAAATCTGCACAAATAAAAAAGATTGCTTTTAAATCTTCCAAACTCTTTTTTTAATACTTAGGAATATTCAGAAATCTTTTTAAATATTCTCTTAAAATGAATTTTGTAAAATAAAAAATCATTTTCAATTATTCAAGATATCTTGAAAAAAAATTTAATTTAGTTTCTCTAAACTTTCCAAAAGTCTTTGAAAGCTTCTAAATTTTTTGTTCGAAATCTTCGAAAATCTACATTTTATTTTGAAAAAAATTATTTTTCTATGCGTTCAAAACTTCTAAATATCTTTTTAAATTTTTCGATTTTTGTTTAAATGTTGTAATTTAGCTTTATTGAAAAATTTTTTCTTCAAATCTTCTACATTCTTTTCAGAATTTTTAGGCAAACATTTGAAATTTTTTGAAAATTTTCTCAATATTTTCTTCAAATATCATATCTGCCTAAGATATTTAGTTAATTTATATAATATGTTGATTAGGGTGGTACAAAAGAATTCTTTTTCTGATTTTTTAAAGTCACAGCCCTAATTTTGTGTTTTTTTTTTAAACAAAATTTTCCTAATTTGAAAAAAAAAAAATGTTTAGAGGTGAATTTTAAAAAAGTATGTGAATTTTTTACCAAGAAGATTTATTTCCTACGAAAAAGACGAATTTTCAATAAAACAGTTACATTTCCAACCGAGGGGATGAATTTTCAACAGATCAAGATTAATTTTCAACCAAGTTGCATTTTTAACCAAAATTATGGATTTTCACTGGATTCATTTTTGACTGAAGAAGATGAATTTTCAACCAAATAGTTCAATTTTTCCAAAAGAGATTTTTTACTTATGGAAGAAAAAAAATCACCAAATTATTTAATATTTTTAATTGTTATTTTCCTAAGATTTTTAGGAAAATTCCAACAAATTTTCCAAGATTTTAAATATGTCGAAAAAGTAAAATTGTTCATGTTTCCGGATTTTCAAAGATTTTAGGAAAAATTCGATTCAGTTTGAAAGATATTTAGGACTTTTGGAATTTTTGAAGATCTTTTAAAATGACTCGAATTACTACTAACGTTTTGAAGAATCTTTCAAAAATTAAAAAAATTTTCTCTAAATATCCCAGAAAATTTCTTGAAGCCTCTCAAACTTCTTGAGAAGTTCCGAAATTTTTTTTTAAATCTTCAGAAATTTACATTTTGTTTCAAATTCTCGGAATTTTCTCAAAATTTATAATTATTCTTTCAACTATTTTCAAAACTTTTAAAATTTTTAATTAATTGAGAATCCTTTTAAAACTTCTAAATGTCTTCTAAACTTACGCGAATTTTTTCGAAAAACTTTGTAATCTTCCTAATTAAAAAATTGAGCTCTAAAATCGTCCCTATTTTTTTACGAATCTTTGAAAAATAATTCAAAAATTATATATATTTTTTCAATTTTCTCCTAAAGTTTATTATTCAAATAAAAAATCAGTGTAAAAAAAATTTAATTGGAATATTTTCTAAATATATTTATGTGTGTGTGTGTATATATGTGTCTGTGTGTGGATTCTTGTAGTTATCATCTCGACTTTGATGAAATTAACCTTATAAAAAAATCCATTTTCGAATAACTTGAAAATAATTGCTTATAGGGGGAGGGGGGGGGGGGGGGATTTTAAAATTTATAAAATGTCCAAAATTTATAATATTGTCAACATTTCTAAAATTATAGAATCATCCCAACGTTTCAAAATCTTCAAAATTTCTGAAATTTCGAAATTTACAAAATGTCTTAAACATCTACAATTTTCAAAAATGATTAAAATTGGTAAAATGATCAATATTTCGAAACTGTTTGAAATTTCTAAAATTTTGAAAAATTTCTCAAATTTTCAAAATTCATAAAATTTATAAAATATCTTAAATTTTCGAAATTTCCGAATTTTTTGAAAATTTTGGAAATTATCAAAATTTCTTGAATGTTGACAATATCTAGAATGATCCAAATTTTTTAAATCATCAAAATTTCTAAAACGTTCCAAACTTACAATATTTTCAACATTTCTAAAATTCAAATTTCAAAATTCATCTCAACGTTTCAAAATCTTCAAAATTTTGAAATTCACCAAATTTCTGAAATTTCGAAATTTCCAAAATGTCTAAAATATCTAAAATTTTCAAAAATTGTTATAATAGGTAAAATGATCAAAATTTCGAAACTGTTGGAAATTTCTAAAATTTCTTAAAACTTCTCAAATTTTAAAAATGTATACAATTTATAAAATATCTTAAATTTTCGAAATTTCCGAATTGCTTAAAAAGTTTGGGAATTGTCAACATTTCTGAAATTTCTAAAATGTTACAAATTTACAATATTTTCAAAATTTATAAAATTGTAGAATCATTTCAAAGTTTCAAAAATTTCGAAATATACCAAAATGTCTGAAATTTTAAAATTTCCAAAATGTCAAAAATATCTGAAATTTTCAAAAATTATTAAGATTGGTAAAATAATCAGATTTTCGAGACTGTTGAAAATTTCTGAAATTATAAAAACTTTTCAAATTTTCAACAGTTCTGGAATGTTCAAAATTTCTGAAAAAATTTTAAATTTATGAATTTTACAAGATGTTCAATTCTCTCGAATTTCGAAAATTTTCCAACATTTTTGAAATTTTCTAAAATTTGTAGAATATCAAAAATGTTTAAAATATTCAAAATTTTCAAACTTATAAAACTTTCTAATATTTCTGAATTTTATGAAATGTTGAAAATGTCTAGAATCATTCAAATTTCCGAAATTAATGTTCAAAATTGTTAAATTTCTAACCTTTTTCAAACTTCTGAAATTATCAAAATTTCTAGAATGTTCCAAATTTTTTTCAATTATCAAAATGTTTTTAATTTGCCAAATTCACAACATTGTCAACATTTTTAAAATGATAGAATCATCTCAAAGTTTCAAAATTTTCAAAACTTCGAAGTTTATCGAATTTTCTGAAATTTCCAAAAGGTCTAAAATATCTAAAATTTTACAAAATTATCAAAATTGGTAAAATTATCAAGATTCATAAAATGTTCATAATTTATGAAATTATAAAATTTATAAAATGGTCAAAATTTCTAGAATTTACCAAATTTTTTTAATTATCAAAATTTGTAAAATATTACAAATTTCCAACATTGTCAACATTTCTAAAATGATAGAATCATCTCAATTTTTCAAAATTTTCAAAACTTCGAAAATTATCAAAATTTCTAAAATTTCCAAAAGGTCTAAAATATCTACAATTTTCCAAAATTATCAAATTTGGTAAAATGATCAAGATTCATAAAATGTTCATAATGTATGAAATTATAAAATTTATAAAATGGTCGAAATTTTTCAACTTATAATGGTTTAATTTTTTCTTGAATTTTCAAAGTTTCTAAATTTTGAAAAAATTCTAACAGTTTCATAATTTCTTAAATTTCTATAAAACTTTCAAATTTTCAAAAGTTTTATTATTTTCAAAAAATTGTACTATGCACGAAGTAGTATTTTATGTATGAGAAACAATTTGCATTTGTTGGAGAAAAACTTAATCAGAGATAAAATAACGCAGGAAGAGATTAGGTTTAGTTCAGAAAAAGAAATACGCTTTGTTTCGACACTTTACTTTATTCTGCAAGATTAACTGAAATGCTGTACGAGACGGACAAACACAGACTAGACTTGAGGGATGGCAACAGGCCCCTTAGACCCTTGAATCAGCTGGGACTGAGCGGTCATAGAACCCCTTCCAGTTTTCCGAAAAACATTACAATATATATATAGATGTATGAATATACATGAGTGTCGCAAATAGAGTTGTAATTCCAACAGCATTTAAAAAAAAAACGCAAAAAAAATTATAATTAGCGCCAAAAACCCGAATCATCTGAACGTTTCAAAATCTTCAAAATTTTTGAAATTTCCAAAATGTCTAAAATATCTAAAATTTTCAAAAATTATTAAAATTGGTAAAATGATCAAAATTTCGAAACTGTTTGAAATTTCTAAAATTTCTAAAAGTTCTAAAATATCTTAAATTTTCGAAATTTCCGAACTATTTAAAAAGTTTGGGAAATATCAAAATTCATTGAATTTTCAAAATTTCTAGAATGATCCAAATTTTGTAAATTATCAACATTTTTAAAATTTCTAAAATGTTGCAAATCTACAACATTTTCAAAAATTCTGAAATTATAGAATCATCTCAATTTTTCAAAATTTTCAAAACTTCGAAATTTATCAAAATTTCCAAAAGGTCTAAAATATCTACAATTTTCCAAAATTATCAAATTTGGTAAAATGATCAAGATTCATAAAATGTTCATAATGTATGAAATTATAAAACTTATAAAATGGTTGAAATTTTTCAATTTATAATGGTTTCATTTTTTCTTGAATTTTCAAGTTTCTAAATTTAAAAAAAATTCTAACAGTTTCATAATTTCTCAAATTTCTATAAAACTATCAAATTTTCAAAAGTTTTATTATTTTCAAAAAATTGTATTATGCATGAAGTAGTATTTCATGTATAAGATACAATTTGCATTAAAGAAAAAAAAAACACAAAAAAAATTATAATTAGCGCCAAAAACCCGAATCATCTGAACGTTTCAAAATCTTCAAAATTTTTGAAATTTCCAAAATGTCTAAAATGTCTAAAATTTTCAAAAATTATTAAAATTGGTAAAATGATCAAAATTTCGAAACTGTTTGAAATTTCTAAAATTTCTAAAAGTTCTAAAATATCTTAAATTTTCGAAATTTCCGAACTATTTAAAAAGTTTGGGAAATATCAAAATTCATTGAATTTTCAAAATTTCTAGAATGATCCAAATTTTGTAAATTATCAACATTTCTAAAATTTCTAAAATGTTACAAATTTACAATATTTTGAAATTTCTAAAATTATAGAATCATCTCAAAGTTTCAAAATTTTCAAAATTTCGAAATTTACCAAAATGTCTGAAATTTCTAAATTTCCAAAACGTCTAAAATATCTGAAATTTTCAAAAATCATTAAGAGTGGTAAAATAATCAAAATTTCGAGACTTTTGAAAATTTCTGAAATTATAAAAACTTTTCAAATTTTCAACATTTCTAGAATGTTCAAAATTTCTGGAATTCTAAAAATTATCAAAATTTATGAATTTTACAAGATGTTCAATTTTCTAAAATTTCGAAAATTTTCCAACATTTTTGAAATTTTCTAAAATTAAAAAATATAAAAAATGTTTAAAATATTCAAAATTTCTAAACTTATAAAACTTCATAATATTTCTGAATTTTATGAAATGTTAAAAATGTCTAGAATCATTCAAATTTATGAAATTAGTGTTCAAAATTGTTAAATTTCTAACTTCATTCAAACTTCTGAAATTATCAAAATTTCTAGAATGTTCCAAATTTCTTGAATTATCATAATTTTTAAAATATTCCAAATTAGCAGCATTGCCAACATTTCTAAAATAATTGAATCATCTCAAAGTTTTAAAATTTTCAAAATTTTGAAATTTACCAAAATTTCTGAAATTTCTAAATTTCCAAAATCTCTAAAATATCTTCAATTTTCAAAAATTATCAAAATTGGTAAAATAATCAAAATTTCGAAACTGTTGAAAATTTCTGAAATTATAAAAACTTTTCAAATTTTCAACAGTTCTAGAATGTTCAAAATTTCTGAAATTCTAGAAATTATCAAAATTTATGAATTTTACAAGATGTTCAATTTTCTCAAAGTTCGAAAATTTTCCAACATTGTTTCCAGAAATTTTCCCTTAGAATAGAGTTGGAACATAATTGTTCAAATAATTTTTTATTACTGTTAATAATGTCCAGTGACACTTTTTTTTATTTAAACAATTTGAATTCGTTTAGGAAAAATTGTCCTCCTAATAAATCATGAAAATTTATTATTTTCTGGAAATAATGACGCAGTTGATAAAAGTTGAGAGTGATATATTTCATGAAAGCAAGATTGCAAAATTTAAACAATTATTATCTTCTCATATATCAATATGTCGCCCAATAATTAATAAATTCTTATCTATACGAAATCGAGCTGAAAAAATATTTATCCATTACGTCACAAGAAAAATTGTTTGAAAAAATTATTATTTAATAGAAAATCTAAATTTTTAAATAAGTAATTCTATTTCATGAGAAAAATTATTTCTTGATATTTCTAAGCATTGTTAATATGAGAGAAAATTTCAATTTTGATAATTTTTTAATACTAGGAAATAATCCTCTTCTCAAGATTTGCCTACCATACTATAATTTGTAAAAAAAAATTGTCAAGATTCCTGGGAAAATTTATGTGAATTTTCAAAAATATATTCAAACGATATATTGAAAAGGTTAAACAATATTTCAAATAATTTCCCAAAATTACGAAAAATAATGTAGAAGATTGCAAACTAATTTTTTCCAATTTTGCAAGATTACAAAATTTCAGAAAAAATGCTAAAAAGTTTAAGAGATATTCACAAGGCTTAAGAGGATGCAAAAATAAATTTATTTAGAACAAAATGTAGTAGATTGTTGAGTACTTCGAAATACAATTTAGAGTTTTTTTCAAGGTTTCAACAAAAGTTTTTAAGATAATAAAAATGTTTTAAAACGATTTTTGGGAATATTTAAAGTTTTTCTTTCTTTTTAGAAATTAATTTTAAGATAATATTTTCAAAAAAGTTAAGAGCAATATAAAACATTTCCAAAATTGTCAAAACTGAATTCGGAAGATTTTAAAACAATTTTAGGAATGACTCAACAATTTTGTTTAGAATTCGTCTTTTGAGTTCGGAAATTTATTTTTTTAGTAGAAATTCCATTTTTTTTTTGGGATTTATTCTTCTTTTTAGATAAACTGATATGAATTGTTTTTTGGATAAAAATACAACTATTTGAAAATTAATCTGTTTTGGTTAACGATTCAACTATTTTATTAACAATTTATTTTTTACAGATGAATTTACCTGTTCATTAACAAAAGTTAAAATATCTTGTTGACTTAAATATGCAATGTTACATTTTTTGTTGAAAAATTATATTTTTTATTTGAAAATTCAACTATTAAATTAACGATGAACTTTTTTGTTGAAATTTCAATTTTACATATCTGAATTCTCAAAAATCTTTTTGAATTTTTTCAAGATTATTAGAAAAATTAAATTCACATGACCTTAAAGCCAAATAAACAAATAAAGCTCAAACGAGAATCGTTATTTGAAATTTTTATTTTTCATTCAAAATTATTCTGCGACTTAAATTGGTGGTGATTGTAAATCTTGATTACCTCGAAGTGATAAATGTTGCCAAATTCATTGAAGGGCATTGATAAAAAATGTCACAATTGTTTGCACGACAGAATTGACAAAAATTTAAGATTTATTAAAGTAAATTTTTAATAAAACATTTTCAGTTAGAATGATTAATTTTCAATCAAGAAAAAAGAAATATTTAACCAAACTGATGAATCTGATGAATTAAGCCAAAAAATACGAATTTTCGAAGCAAAAATTTGAATTTTCAAACAAGGAATTGAATTTTCGACTGAAAAAGACGAGTTCCCAACTGAATAAGTTAATTTTTATTCAAAAAGATCAATTTTCTAGCAAAAATGAAATAGCTACATTCTCGGTAAAAAAATCATTTTAAGAAAAAAAATTTCGACAAAATTAAAAAAAATTTTAACCTTAGAAATGAACTGTTCACTGGAATGATGCATCTTCAATACGAAAAACAATAGTTGACTCATCAACCCGGAAGACTAATTTTCTACTGAAAAAAAAATTTAACTGAATAGGTAAATTTTCAACGTAAAAAGATAAATTTTTAACAAAAAAAAGAATCTTTCACTTTTCAGTCAGAGAAATCAATTTTTAAGAGAATAAAATAAACTTTCAACAGAATAGTTACATTTTGAAATAAAAGAATAAATTTTCTACCAAAAAGATTAGTTTTCTACCAAAAAGAATAATTTTTAACAGAAAAAAGAAATTTTGAAACAAATAGTTGAATTTTTAACAGATACTTTTTTTTATTTTGGAAATCTTATTGAATATGCTTTTGAGACTAGTTGAAAAAAAAATTATTTCCAGTTTTTCTAGGATATTTCTCACAAATTTCCAAGCCACTTAAAACCTTTTTAAGTTCTTAAAAAGCTTATAAATTTTGTGTTCGAAATCTTCACAAATCTACATTGTGTTTCAAATATTTTGAAATCTTTTCACGTCTTAAATTATTTTGGAATATTTTCAAAACTTTTAACTATATTTTCAACTCACTCGATTATTTTCCAAATTAATAATTGTTCAAATGTCACTTATGATTCAAAAATTTTCCGAAATTTTCAAAAATCTAAATTATTTTTTTATTTTTCGAAATCTTTTCGAGTTTTGAATTAAGCTTGGATCTTCTCAAAACTTGTGAATATCTCTTAAAATCACTCAAATATTTTCGAAATTGATAATTGTTCAATTTTTGTTTCTGCCTCAAAATTCAGCAGTTTCACTTACATATTAAAAATTTGTTAAATAGAACAAATAAAATTGTAAAGTTTGAAGTTTTAATTTAACACTCTGAAATATTAACTTTTTTCTCGAATAATTCAGTTTGAAATTGTTTAGCTTTTAATATTTAATTTAAAATTGATCTTTTTTGAAGTGAAATATTGTAAAATATTCAAAAAAAGTTTCTTTCTTCATTAAAAACTACAAAATTGAATGGTCGAAAATGGAATATTTTGGATTGAAACAATATTTGAATAGGAGTCGCAATTAAATAAGAGCGTTTCATTTCTAAAATTATTTTCAAATTAAGAATAGTTTATGAAGTTTCAAGCAAACCTTACTATAGAAAATAATCTTAAGCACAGTGTCCTGACATTTGAATTTTTGTACAATCTTTTTTTTTTGTTGTAAATATTCGTAATTTTCTACAGTAATCTACAAAAAATTGAAAGTGTTTTAATGGCGTGAAACACCAAAATTAAAAAATGTAATTTCCTGTAGTATGTGTGGACAAAGTTTAAGGAAATCGTTTTTCAGAATACGATTGAAGTGTGTGGTGCTGCCGTTGCAGGGAGAATGACTGGTGGTGCTTGATGGAATATTGTAATCCGCGTAGTCATCGACGGAAAGAAGCAAGCGTATCTATGAAAGTTAATTATTACAGGTCTTTGCAATGTCGAGAGAATGAGATTAGAAAATTATAATAAGGACGAGAACAGAAAATTAAAAATAGTACTTAAAAAAGGCATGGACAAAATCAAAGCAGAAGAGGAAAAGGAAATAGAAAACGCTTCCGAAGAAAATAGGAAATTACAATATTGGCGTTGGAGCAAGGATAACAGGAAAGAAAGTAGTAGTACAAAGTTAGTCAGCATGAGAAATTGCTAAGTTGGATTGCTGTATGATAAGGAAGAAGAAAAAAATGCTTTGAGAGTCTTTTTCAAGGAATTATTGGGAAGTGAATATCCCGAGCAGCACAATTACGGCATAAAAGGCGATACTTCAGAGAACGCAAATGAAGAAATCTGTGCATGTGAGATTAGGGATATCATTGAGAACTGAAAGAATGGTAAGGCGTTAAGGTGAATGGTATTACAGCTATCTTTTTACTCTTCTTCTGTTGTGATTTTATTTATTTTTTTTCTTGCCCAGTGGTTTAACTTTCCTCTTTTCATGTCTGTAATCATTTTCAAGTCTATTTATCTGCTCATCGCTCAAACCTGTGATGTTCAACCTTCTTAGATACGGTTTTTTCTTCTCGTAAACGGCTGCGCTGGTTACATCATTCCACCATGCATCACCAGACATTCTTCATACAACTACAGTACCACACACTTCGCTAGCAATTCTAACAAGAAGATCTCTAACGAGGCAAGAAAAGGTTGATCGATTGCCCGTAATTGTTGCTGCTAAAGACTAAGAAATTCTGCTCAGAGTTCCCAAACCAGAGAGTGGATCAGAACAAGCAGAAGCTAAAGCAGTTTTTGAATACCTTCAGGAATGCGGCATTACAGATCTTACACAAGAAATTTGCTGCAATACTGAAACTGCTAACCACATTCCAGAGATACATCTATTGAGTGCATTCAATGTAAAGTTTGGAGAACCAACTGATCCATCCGTTCCTTTCTTCAAGCAATTTCAGGATGAGTGGGTTGGTTTGAACTGCCAGAACTACAAAACTGAAATAAAAGACAAATGTGCGAAAAATGCCCTAAAAAATAAATAAAAAGATATTCTGGAGTAGTGTTTGACTCCACAAACAGCAACGTTAGGCCTTTCTGAGGAGGAAGTAGGATAAGCAAATGAAAATTTGATACGAAAAGCTTTTTAAATGGAATTCCAGCATCTTGAGAACTCAAAGCGTCTGTTACTCTTATTCATTCATGAGATTCTCGCAAATGATGTCAAAGATTTTGTATCAAAACAATCAAAAGATATTTCCACTCTCCTTTAAATTGATGCACTCATTCTCATGGTCCTGACTGTTTACTTTTGGATTCCCCCGATTCGTGGCCATAGCTATTTGCAGGAAACCCGGACACTGGACTGGAACCGAGAGTTTGGTGTATCTAGGCATTCTTGAGTCTCAGCGTAGTCAGCATTAGATAGTTAGGAAAAGACTAATGACTGCGTTCACTACAAATCTCAAATCGATTCTGAAGAGTTCTCTTAGCTCAGTCTAGAAGATTGGGGAAATCAACACCCATGCTCTCCATGTCCTCACGTACTCGTTTGGACTCATGAAATGTTTAAATGATGACCTGCAATTGATAAACAGAACCACCGCATTGAAATGATGAAGCATCGAATGCACCGCCGTGATAGGACAATTGAAAGGATAGTCCTACCACGGAATAGAGGGATTAGGAGCGTTGAAGATGTTAAACTACGTACCATGCAAACCCCAAGTTATACAGTAACAAGACTATTTCAACAGTAAGCTGGATATTGCACTTTATAACACCATCAAAAAAAGAAGACTTCATCTTATACTAGGATGTTACCATCGAAGTGAATCTCTGGCAATCTACCCGAAATCTGGATGCCTAAGAGAAATGTAGAAGAGTCAATATTATTGATAATGTTAGTCCACTCAACTGGAACTTGCTGGATATTTTGGCTAATATTGTGCATGCTAGATTCACTAAACATCTTGAACATTCAGGATTCAGTAGAGTACTAGTATCAGCTCAGAGATCAGTTTTATTAAACACATGTTGCATTGTAAGAAACTTCCTACATCATCAGAAAATTGGCGTCTAAAAGCCTTTGAAGTAAGAGATGGTAGCTCTTAAAAAGCATCCACATGCGATTAATGTCACCTTCAACGCCAACTGCTGCTGTTTAAGGACAACAGCGATAGAGGAAGAACTCCAAACTGCACAATACACCTTATTTTGAGTCTACTACAGCATCATCGTAAAAGACATCAAACAGTGTATTGTCCTTCACTGATGATGAAAAACCGGGGTCAAACACTCGAAAAGAAGATTGAAAAAATAACAGATGGGTGATCATACGAACTCTTTTGGTGCACATCAGGTTCCGTTTTTATTCTGTATTTGTGGAACATACATTTAAATTTTTAGACCACCCAATGGACGAGGACATTTGTCTATCATTGACGAGGATGTCGATACTGACGATGCCGACGTGGATTACATAGCGGCTGCCAATCATCATCCATGTATATTGCATATTCTCTATTATCTCGTATCAATATATCTCCGTCAGAATAACCTTTAACTATCAGTGGCTCACCTTGCCATAATACTGAAATTAAACAGAATTTTATTGAATTAATAATTATTAAAAATTATTAATTTAATTTGGACGTTCTAGACGTTTTAGACCGAATTCCCAATCATTTCTTTTGTATTGTATTTTAGTTTTGGGCTTACCGGGATTTCCCCCTCGAGTTGTTTTCAATAGCTCGTTTGAATGGAACCCTGCAACAACCTGTCCAGAACGTTTGATCTGATCATTTTCTTTGACAGTGATTGGCTTCCATTTCGCCGGCGTAGGTGATCCCCCTGATCACATGAAGCAATTTATTATTTTGAACCTAGTCAATTATACTAAATTGCCAATCAACTGATAACAGTCCAAGAAATCAAATTTGTTATTTAATTTCTGAATGGCAATAACATTGGATTAATTCCAAAAAATTAGAAATCTTTACAATTTGGGCAGTTTCGGTTAATATTAACACTCTGGATGCGCTCATCAAACACTCCCTAAGTGGGACAAAACTAGATATTTTGGTAAAATCATTCAATATTTTTTCAACGAATTCTAAACTTAATGTCTGAATAGTCATGATGCAAATGTTGGTAAAATTATCTAATATTTGTTTTAGATTATATTTCAGTTTTTAAGTTACCACCATATCTGATCCTGCTGAGCTGATGAAATCTTATGTTAATGTCAAAATAATATTATGAAACATTACCTTCAAATAAGGACACTTGAAAACATGACAAAATTGAAGGTATTTTTATATTGTGTGATCATGCAAATGGAAAATCCACTTCATTAGATTTAATTTGCAACACTACAGTTTTATAAATCACCTTCGGATCTGTCCGTTGAACACTTTATAAGTGAGAAAAATGGACATTTTAGGAAAATTATCTGATATTTGTTTTAGATCGTATTTGACTCTTCAAATTACCTCTAGGGCTTGGTGTGCGGGACAGACGACCTGATGCTGTAACAAGAAACATGAGGATATTTTGTTAATGGATTTTTTTATCGAAGGCCTAAGGAAATGACGAAATAATATAATCGAAGGTTTAATTTGAATATGCCATCTCAAAAACATTATAAATTAAAGGAATTTCTTATGATCATGCAAATAGAAATCCAATTCATCATATTTAATTGGCAACACCAATGTTTTTAAAATCACCCCTGGATCATCCTGATGCTATAAGAAAAATACGGGCTTTTTGTTGATGATTTTTTTCAACGTACTCTTAAGTTAATTTCGGAATAATATTATCAAAAATTCAACTTAAATATGCATTTCCAAAAACATTACAAAATTATAGTTATTTTTTATATTGTGTAATCATGCGAATTATAAATCCAATTCATCAGATTTAATTTCCAATATCACTATTTTATAAATCACCTCTGCATCCGCTTATGAAACACTTTATATATAGGGAAAAACTAGACATGTAAAAAAAATTATCTTGTTTTAGATTGTATTTTAGTTTTCATGTTACCATCATATCTGGGCATGCCGTGCTGACGACCTGATGCTGTAGAAACAAATATAGAGATTTTCGTTAATGAATTTTTCCAACGAACTCACTCCAAAGTTGATGTCGAAATAATATTATTAAAATTCCAATTTGAATATGCATTATCAAAAGCGTTATGAAATCGAAGGTGCAAAACAAGGAAACCGGTGACACCTTGTAAACAATTGTCGAGACATTCGTATATTTGGCCGGTTAGTTTTATAAAAAGTTTCGTAATACCATCGGACAGTTTGAATTTAAATTGTTCTTACAACAGATTGTTTTATTGAAATCAATAGGACCCTCCATTCGGTAAATTAAGAACTACTGAATATAGAAAATATTTGGATAAGAGATGTATCAATATATGATTGATTTGGTACTATGCGGTATTGCACTTACGAGCAGAATGAAGGAAAGTCATAAGCGCGAAGAGCAGCGTTAAGAAAAAAATCTTCATTTCATTATAGACACAGGAAAATAATTTTTTAAAAATTTGTCGGACTGTTACTGAATAAATCTGGAATGCTTCTCACTTAT
>CAKNXH010000898.1:56959-82518 GCA_932178445.1 Andricus quercusramuli
TACTATTCATTATCTGATTATTGACAAGAATGACTGCCTACGTGTAAGCCTCTATTAAAAGCTGTTTTTGTAGAATAGCAACAGATTCTCGACGAATAATTTATTTTCTTAGACCTATCACATTATGTCAAGAAAGAGTTTAAGGCATACTAAACTATTCCAACATATGCTGTGAAATTAATCAAATATCCCAGCATAACAGGTATTTGTTTCTACAACCTTATTTATGTGAGGCTTTAATAACCGTTCAAATAATTGAAAAACCAGATCATTTTTTATTTCTAAAATCATATTTTAATGGAATATCTCACCACAATAGCAAATTTCTTGTTATCTCTACTGGTGTGTCCATGATCGTCAAACAATCAAGAACATTGTTTATGGCTTCACAAATTTTTTATAAATTTTTCACTTATAACAATTTTTTATTACTTAATAACATTTCAATGAAAAGCGAAATGGTGTAGGTAAAAAAAATGTTGTTTAGAAAAAACTTATACACTGGATTCTATTGTCAAAATTTTGTTTAAGAAAAATTACGTAAAATTTTAAATATTTCAAGATTCAAGATTGAATTTCGAAATTCGTTACAAATGGGGTAATGGAGTAGCAAATGAGAAAGATCTTCATTCTTCATCGAATTACATAGACTGCAAATATTTGATTCCATCGCATATTCGGAACCAGTAAAATATAATCTGGTCTTGGTGGAGTCTGAACGTCTTAGTTGACAATTAAAATGAAGATAATGCTCAGTACAATGTTCAATTGACCCAGGTTTCTAAATTGACAGTTATAGTTGGATTTGGTTACATGATCAAAAACCGTGCTGAATATAATATTTGTCCACTCTTAGGCAACCTGCCCTCGTTCATATTAATTACAGAATCTTGATCTAATCCTTTTTTCGCTGAGGTAGCATGAACGTGAACCATTCTCTGAGGGTTCAGGTGAGTCAGACAAGATCGCTCTTTACCTTGCTGACTACCATACAACCTGGAAATTCAATCCACCTACCGCTCCCCACTTTGGAGGATTATGGGAAGCAGCGGTACGATCGGCGGAACACCATCTTCGCCATGTAGTTGGAGATACTAATCTAACTTTTGAGGAGAAGTCAACTATTCTTGCTCAAGCGGAGGCATATCTCAATTCAAGGCCAATCCAGTCTTCAAGGGGCGATCCTAACGATTCAGTCGCTCTGACCCCTGCACACTTCCTCATCAGCTCTTCGATCTACACTGTGCCAGTTTTCGTCTTCAGAGACGCAGAGCAAATTTGACCATCCGACCCCGGATGTACCTGAACTACCTGAGCCAGATAAAGGCCTTCATTCAGACTGAAACCTGGAGAGCGTTGGCAGCTCGTGACTAAAATGTTCCAAACCTTCTGGGAGAGATGGTCAAAGGAATATCTTCACGAACTACAAGCTCGACCTGAATGGAAGAAGCGAAACACTCCGGCCAAAATAGGTGAACTCGGTTTGATTCTACAGCAGAAGATTTTCCCTACTAAGTGGCCTCTGGATCGAGTAGTTCAGGTACATCCGGGTCCAAATGGTCAAATTCGCTCTGCGTCTCTGAAGAGACGCATTCTGTACTATCTATCATACAAGATTCGCTGGAATTATGCATTATTGCGCAAAATATGTTATTATACAGAAAATCAGGATTAATATAATTATTTTATATAAGCGGCGAATTTGGCAATGCAGTATAAAAGGTATCCGCTTTCTTGTAAATTCATTTTACAGATGTTGACACGCCGCCCAACATGATAGGCTACCAAACCATATAATCCTTTAGCACAATATTAAAATCGATAGCAGCAAGTAGATGATTTGATTGATCCATAATACTGTGAACAGAGAAATCGTTATCTGTATCCACACAATCGATACTCAACTGAAATAAATCAGACAATTTCGTTTGGTAGGTAAATTGAAAGGGGCTCGTCAGGAAGTGTACGACCACTGCGGAGCACTAGGTTGTATCATTCAAGAGAGCCCATCAGTTGTTTGCTTCTTTTATTAACTTCAACATCTAAGGCCGCTCTATCCGAAAATAAATTACAATTGTTAGAAATCTCATTGGAAACTATATTTAGGGTTGCAACACGAGGGCTAAAATGCTGTCTGCTCCCTTTATTGAGACAACCGCAAAACTACAGCTTGAAGCTCCTTATCTTTTCGAAGAGATCAATTGAGTTAGCCTGTGCACTACCTAATTCCTTAAGGAGTTACCCTGTTCAAATATTTGTTAGGAGAACCCGCGTCTTGAGAATCACTTCTTCCTTTCTTTGAAGGGACGGGTTTATCAGGTTCCGAAAGGTTGGTGATAGCTATCTTCTTCTCAGACGTCGTACTATCCAGCTGTGCATTGGACATAATATGTGTGTTCATATTTACAAAAAAGGCTGACTCATTATTGTGTATCCCTGCTTGTAAATGTATAGAGAGCTTCGAAGCGCCAGGTGCAGGCGACATGTAATTTTTACAGGAATTTCAGAGCTCTCGTCGTGAAGCACTCCAATATTTAAAAATCATTAGCCTATCATTCCCTCTAGGCTAGTTTTTCTTAAATCATCTAAGCTGTAAATGATATTGTTAACTTGCCGGCGGATACAACTTGTACGAGTGTTCAGACCTGCGTTTTTCGCTGTAGCTACTTGTTGGCTCAGTGCTTTGCACATTTCAACAGAGACCGCGTTCAAGTCACGCTCGGTAAAAATGTTTGGGTCTTTGAATTGCGAACGATTTTGATGATGGCTTCACATCTCTGCAAGCTTGCTAAAGTGCTTCCAAGAATATTTCCATCCACGAAATCTATTTCAGCTTCGCTCTGCTCTTCTAGGGTTGACATCAAGCTCTGCATCTAATCGTATGTCGCCATAGTCAATAGGCTACACTTTTTCTTCTCCAAGATAAACGTATTTACTCGAATTATTGCTTCAGAATTGCAAAATGAAAATTATTCTTATCGTTATTCTCGAGCAAAAGGCTCTAATTTCCGAGGATGAATCATGTGATGGTCGCAAAAATTATCTTTCAAATAGTGGGAAAATCGTTTGAGTGAATCGTTTGAAATCGGTCAATCCTGAAAAATCTAGGCACACTATTTTCCCTTAAGTACTTTGTGTTTTAAAACCCCTCCTCTGTGAACAGGGATTAAAATCGATTGGTTTTTGAATCAGTGAACAATTTAGGGCTAAAGGAAACAACAAATTAATTTTTATCATTTTTAATTCTTGTTAGCAACATTTGACTCGGTGAGATGACGTTCTGAATTAGTGAATATTCTGATTGATTCGATTCAGTAACCCTTGTCCTTTTATTCAAATTTATAGATTATGATAGTCTTACGCAACATCTTCCTTAATAAAAACGATCTCACTTAGAAAAATAGATATCTAACATGTAAAATGCTCTCAGTTTCGTAATGTGTTATCTCAAGTAAATAAGAACCAATGGGACTACAAATATTCAATAGTTTTCGTTCTTGAATCATCTATTCTTGGAATAATTTTACTTCTAACGCAACAGACAATATCATTTTGATAATAATTTCCTTTAGGTATGCTTTAAGTTCGATTCGTAAAATTAGAATTACACCAAATTCGAGAAATTATTCGATTTATGCTATCATAAATGATATTATTCTTCATTGTCCCATTGATCAAACAGCTGAAGGTTTTAAACGATTTTGCTGAACTTTTTGATGTTCCATAGGCGGGAGGGGTCAAAATTCAAAGCATTTCGGCAGAAATTATTTTTTTGAGACCATATAACCAGTAAACATTCCTCCTTGGCAGTCGAATAATTTCGCTCAGCATCGGAGAGCGTTTGACTAGCGTATGCTATGACACTTTCTTCGCCATGCTGGCGTTGTGTGAGGACCGCTCCTAACCAGCGACTACTGGTGTCTGTTCGCATCACGAAAGGGACAGAAAAATCAGGACATGCTAGTATAGAAGCGATGGAAAACGCGTTTTTAAGAATTTTAAGTGCAGTTTTATGCTCGTCGTTTTACGTCCACCTGCAGTCATTGCAGAGCAGGCGAGTGAAAGGCTCGGCAATCGACCCAAAGTTTTGAATGAAACGGCGATACCAATTAGTCATGATCAGGAACCGTCTTAAATCTTTCAAATTTTAACTCTTCTGCGGCCATCCTAACAATGTCACCGTTATCGTAGTGGACTACCGCTTTTCCCTCGTCCCCCTTGCTGAGTACCACGAATCCTGTTAATCATTTTGAAGAATACCAAATTTCCTCATGAAATCACATCCCAGAATACAGTCTGGAGTCAGCTCACGCTCAATACGGAATGCGAATTCATTGCTTACACCTTCTAACACCACCGGCTAAAATACACGACCCAAAATCGATGAAGTAGTTCCATTAGCAACGCGCATGGTTTGAGCTTTTTGGTTGACCATGTTACGATGGTTATCAGTCATTAATCGTATACCAACTGACTTTTTGATCAAGGAACGCAGTGATTCGCCATCGATTAAGGCTTCGACGATCTTGCTCCCAAATTTTACTTTCGGGAAAAACTGTACTGAATTATTTTATTTTTTTTATTTTACCGCACGTAGATATCTCTGTGAAATCTATCAAATCTTGCACGGTTGATTCTAAGCTATCTGCCTCCATGTGCACTTCGAAATTTTCTAAGGACAGTGGTACTTTGAGAGGAGATACTGTCGAAACACTCGATTCTATGGGTTCTTTGCTGCTTATCCGTGACTCTACATCACCTAACTTGACGCTGCCTAATTTCTAGCTTTCCTCTTCTTTACTAGCGATCCCGAATGTTTCTGGGCCGCTCTTCACGACTATGTAGCACAATTGTAGATGATTTTTTAACGCCAATATATCATTGTTGATCGGATAACCTAGCTAGGTCGACGCAATGAATGAAGGGGCACGACACTGAATATGTCGATTTTTCTCAACGTTCTCGATTGGAATTAGAAACACTGAGTTTTTCCTCCGCAATCGTTCCGCTTATAATTACGTTTCCGACAGTCCACCAGAAATAAACCGTCCGCTCCGCATCTGAAGAAAAATATACGTCCTTTCGAACTGAAAATTCTCGATGTATGTCCAGTTTTATAACAATTGAAACACTCTTCCCTAAATCGGTTGGTGTATCTGCAGCGCTGACTTCCGCTAACTTGCGGTTTGCATTCCGGTTCAAAGGTCTTTTAAGATTTGGCCGGCTTATCTTGACTCGTGGGCCTCAGGGTCTCGATTTGTTTTGACAAAATCGGCAACTTGTGCTGTGAGAATATTGAAACTCAAATTCTCTTGTTTAGCTTTTCCGTACTAAAACAGTGATTCTAGTGATTTGATTTCCAGAATCCTCTAAGGCTAGGTCAAGTTTCGTTGGCTTGTCTTCGATCACGGCTATTGGGATCGTGTTTTTAATATTGTTTCCTGGTTTTGATTTGTTGGATTGCTAGTTTTGAACAAATTCTGGAGTAAAAGATTTCTCTGAGGACGGGAGAGGAATCCCCCTCCCCCTAGCGATCAACTGCTCGCAATCCAAGGCAACGACCGCCAATTCATTGTATGAGTAAAACTAACGACGACGAATTGCGCGTCTATTATGATACCCAAGATTGTTATAGGAACTATCTAACTGTTCTTCGAGCGGAATCTGGCGTGGATATGAATTTGGTGGGCCCATTATACACGTGGGGAAATCTATGCTCAATTCATTGAGGCCCTGTTTACGCGAGATAATCAGCTTTTCCCCGAACTGTGCACAAAAATCGTATTGAAATTGTACCAAGGTGAGCCCATAAGGTTGATTCTGTCTAAGCCACATGAGTGTCTAACTGTCTGAGCTGGTATTTTAGATCTATTACGCGAATGCTTTCAGGGGTCGTATGGTATCAGTGGATTTAAATAGCTGAATTCAGGGAAAACGGTCGTTAATTCGTCTAGTGTTTGGTTGAAATGTTGTGGGTTCTGGCTCATAAAGTTTATAATTAGTGGAAATGACGCAGGCGTTACATGTGTCGTTGGGCTAGTTTGTGGGGGTCCTAGGTGTTGATGTTAGTCATACGCTGCATCGGTTGATGTCCCTTTCTGGTGGGTATTCATCATAGGGTTAGTGGACATTGTGGCGGTTATTTACATCATTTTGATCGTGGTTCCTAGTAGCACGTATTCTGTAGACACGACGAATTTGGGCGGTTCCGAGGGGGTACTTATCATAGGCCGTTCTGTTCGTGCTAATTCGTTTCCAAGTCTGATTCCAGCCCTGATGCTCAAAGGTATTACATATAAATATTGCTGCACAAACCAGATATTTGAAATTAATCTGAGTTTCGACCTCATATCCTACCTTCAAGTAATTTATAAGTACCTCAAAGCTTAAAATGCAGAAAAGTTTTCCTTTCCTGCGACAAGAATGGTATCCTTACAGGGAAACCTGAATCTATACGCCAGCTAGCAGAGCTAGCAAACCATAACGAAGATCACATCGGGATCACGGCGCAATGACTTACTGTGGACGCAAGATGCACTGAACATCTGGAACATTTAGAGTTCAGACCATCAAGAAGTAGGCATCTGAAAGCCTATGAAGTGACACATGGTTGCTCTTCAAAAGAGTCCACAGCTGTTCGATGTCACCTCCAAAATCAACTGCTTCTTAAGGAAAACAGCGATAAGGGACGAACATCAAACTCAACAATACACCTGCTTGTAAGCCTACTACAAAATCGAAAGAAATTTCAAATAGTGTATTAAATTCATCAACATCTTTAACTTATCAGGAACTTGGCTTAGTCCGTAGCTGATGATGAAATCCGGGATCAAACACCCGGAAAGAAGTAAAAAAAAAGGTGGGGTGATAATAAGCACTTCTTTGCGCACATCGGATTCCGTTTTTATTCTTTATTTGTGCATCATTCAGTTCATTTTTTGAACTACCCGATGGTCTAGGATATACATGTGTCTATCGTTGGCGAGATTGTCGATACGGACGATGCCGACGTGGATTACATAGCGGCTGCCAATCATCATCCATATATATTGCATATTCTCTATCATCTCGTATCAATATATCTCCCTTAGAATAACCTTTGACTATCAGTGGCTCACCTTGCCATAATACTAAAATAAAAAAAAATTGTTTTGTATTACTAATGGAGTGGTGGATTCATAAGATAGAAATCTTGTAGTATATTACTAAAGAAATATTTTCAAAAATCGAAATTTTATTTCATGAAAGTCGAAATAATAGACGTTCTAGGCAGAGTTCTCACTTATTTCTTTCAGTTTGTATTTCAGCTGTTGACTTACCGACATTACCCACTTTTGTGGTTTTCAGAAGCTCGTTTGAATGAAATCCTGCAATTACTTGTCCAGCACGCTTGATTTGATCATTTTCTTTGACAGTGATTGGCTCCCATTCCAATGGTGCAGGTGATCCACCTGATCATGTGAGAAAATGATAGTTACAAACTATTTTACAGTTAAAAAATTCAGTATTATAGAACTAGTCAATTATTGCCAGTCTACTAATAATTGTCCAAGAGATTAAATTTGTATTTTACTTCTGACTCTCAATAACATTTTAATAATTATTGTAAAATACTAGACATTTTGGTAAAATTATTTAATATTTTTTTCAGATTTTATTTCAGTTTATAAATTACCTGTAGAGCTTGGCGTGCGGGGATGAGTTCTTGCTGCTGTAAGAATAAATTCAGGGATTTCTTGTAAATTTATTTTCAACAAACTCTTCAGTTAATATCAGAATAATATTATTAAAAATTTAGATTGAATATGCGTTCTCAAAAACATGACAATATTAAAGGTATTCTTACATTGTGTAATCATGAAAATGGAAAATCCAAATTATCAGATTCAATTTGCTACACCACTATTTCATAAATCATCTTTCGATCCGCCCATGAAACACTTTATAAGTAGAAAAAAAAAACATTTTAACAAAATTATCTGATACTTGTTTCAGTTTGTATTTCACTTTTCAAATTACCTTCAGGGCTTGGCGTGCGGGGAAGACGACCTGATGCTGTAAAAAGAAATATAGAAATCTTTTGTTAATGTATTTTTTCGAAAAAGTATTGATTCATGCCTAAATCATATTTTTGAAAATTCAACTCGAATATGCATCCTCAAAAACATTACAAAATTACAAGTATTTGTTATATTGTGTGATCGTGCAAATGAGAAATACAATTCGTCATATTTAATTTCCAACGCCACTGTGTTATAAATCACATTTGGATCGGCTTATAAAACACTTATTGAGTAGGAAAAAAATGTAGAGATTTTAAAAAAAATATCTTATATTTGCTTTAGATTGTATTTTAATTGTTATATTACCATCATATCTGGGCACGCCGTGCTGACGACCTGATGCTGTAAGAACAAACATAGAGATTTTTCGTTGATGAATTTTTAAACAAACTTCAAAGTGAATGTCGAAATAATATAAAAATTTCAATTCAAATATGCATTCTCAAAAGCATTATGGAATTATAGTTTTAAAACAAGAAAAGCGGTAAAACCTAATAACCGAATTATTGCCGTTTGCATTTGGACAAAAATTTTAGCTCAAGCTATAATGAAGAATTGTAACAGTAAAATTGGTTAGTTTGAATTTGAACTGATTGTATAACAAATTATTTCATAAAAATTATTAAGTCGCTTTATTCGGTAATAATAACTATACAGAACGATGAAATGCTGTTGCAATAATAAGAGTATATTTTTCATGTGTTTTTATGTGAATACCCAATTTTTAAATACAGAAGATATCTAGATAAAAGATGTTTGATATATGATTGATTTGTTACTATGTTCTATTATACTCACGAGCAGAATGAAGAAACGTCACAAACGCGAAGAGCAGCGTTAAGACAAAAATCTTCATTTTCCTGTAAACGCAGCAAAATGATTTTTAACGAATTTCTGGGACTGTAACTGAGTGAATATGAAACACTTTTTACTTTTATATATACTATTCATTATCTGATTATGGCAGGAGATTATCGACAAATAATTAATTTTCTCAGACCTATTATATTATGTCAAGAAAGAGAGTAAGTCACACTTATCTACTTGAACATATGCTTACAGTTTAATCAAATATGCCAGCAGAACAGATTTCTGTTGATCAAACCTATTCTGTGCCAAAGCTTAAATTCTTGTCCAAACAATCGAAGAGTGTTTTTCATTACCTGATATCATTTCAACAATGAAACGGGATTATTTTAGTGAGAAAAATTTTGTCTGCAAAAAACTGATACACTGGATTCTTTAATTAGATTTTTTTAAGAGAAAAATTGAGTATAGTTGGGAAGATTTCAGGATTTAAGCTTAAAATTATACAATTTTAAAATAAGATACAAAAAGGATCGTACATAAAATAACTACAATAATCCGGAGTTATAAGGAATCTGTATTATCATTAGAGAACAATATAAATTTTTTATGTCTTTTTCAAACTGGATGAAGCTATGAATTAAAAATTATTTCAGTTAATTTCTTCTGAAAAAAGATCTTCTTCTTTCGCTCCCATGGGAGGCAAAGAAATTCTATTTGTACCATCTAGCATAATGATGCGTTTATTTCTGAAAAATTTTGCAATTTCTAATTATTTTGTTATTATTTCTTTCTTATTCATGTCTCGAAATCATTCCTAAAAAAGAATGCATTTATTCATAATTTCTTTTTCATAAGTTATTCTATGATTATACCTTATTATATTTTCAATGGATGAAAAATTCTCGCTTTGCTATAACTGATATGAATTTTACCTTATTTTATACCAAGTGTTATGATTATTATTTGATTCATGTGTATTTACTGATATGATCGTCTTATCAGCGCGGCATATCATCTTATTAAGATTCGTCCAGAATTTCAACTGAATTTTTTTATAGGATGCGTAGTTTTTGTTTTATTCGTAAAAAAAAACAACATCAAAACTTAAAGAATTGAATTCTTAGAGAAACGAAACAAGCTAAAAAAAATTTGACGAATGTTGTTCACCCAAAAAAGACCTATAAATTAGTTACGAATTTTTTATGAAACGCGTCGTTTTGGTTTTAATCATAAAAAATAACATTGAAGAAAAATTTTTTTTTTACAACGACACATGCTACGGAAAATAGACATATTTTTAATTGTTTGAAAACTTATAAAATGAAAAAATTATCATAGAAAAGAAAAGATAATTTACTGAAAAGTTAAAAAAATATCGAAATAATTTCTCCTAATATTGAAAAACCTTCTACATAATAATGTCTCTCTCCAGGTTTAGTTGAAAATAGTTAAATTCTGAAAAAATGTTGCTATTCAATTAATTTATTTTTGCATAATCAAATATTTTGGAACCTTCTTCTTGTAAATATCGTTTTCGAAATGTCAGTTGGAATTTGAAAGTTTGCTGCATTATTATTTAGAAGGCTTTTCAATATTAAGAAAATAATTCATATAGTGTAACTTTTTTTTCAAATACAGCACTTTAAAATTTTTTTTCATTATTTGTAAAATTGTACAGAACGTGAAAACCTTTCTACAAAGTTTTTCATTTTTATTTATTTTTCTAACTTTTCCCGTTGTTCTGTCAAACGATTTTTTCAAATTATTGTTTCATAAAGCTAATTTTCAATTTTCTTAGCTTTTTATTTCTCATAAGAATGTAAATTCTCAAGTCATTAAATTCAACTGAAAAACACGAATTTTTAGCGGAATAGTTCAATATAAACCGAAATGATGATTTTTTAAAGAATATTATATATAAATATATAAATATATAATATATATATAAATATATAATATATAAATATATAAATATATAAATATCTCAATGTCTAGCTCAATAAGATAACTTTTCAACAAAATACAGGACTTTTCCACTTCAAATATTTTTACCCCCCCCCCCCCCCAAATATAAATTTTCAAAAGAATGTGATAAGTTGCAAAAATTAATTTCATAAAAAAAGCTAATTTTTCGATTTTCCAACGATTCAATCTTTAAACAAAGAGAAAATTTACGTAGTTTGTGGATGACCTCTCATCGTAAAAAACATAATTTTTCAAAGTAATTGTAGAGGAAGAAAACAACAATACTTGAGGATAAACATTGTCAAATTTAATCCTGAACTAATCAAATCGACGAATTTTCAACAATTAAAGATTTTTCAGTAATGAAAGAAAAAAATTACTTCGAAATTGTTGAAATTTTGAACGAAGACACAATGTTATTGAAACAGTTTCATTTCCAACGCAAAAAAAAAAGATTTTATTTGATTAAAAACAAAGAATTTTGAACAAAATTGTCAAATTTTCGTAAATATTATTTATTTCCGCCAATTTTTAAATCAATTTTTCGGAAGAAACAAAGTCTTCAGAGCGCACAATGACTGAGTTCTGCATTTCTTCATTATATTTGTTTATGAAATTAGAAATTACTTCGGACTTTAAAAAATGGTAAACGAGCTTTTTAATATCTAGAAATATTATTCATATAGTTAAACTTTTTTTTCAAATATACCATTTTCAAAATTTTTTTATTTATAAAATTGTTCAGAAAGTGAAAACCTTCCTTCAAACTTTTTTATTTTTATTGGTTTTCTTCATTTTGTCAGTTTTTGTAACAAATGATTTTTTCCAATCATTGTTTTATAAAGCTTATTCCCAATTTTCACAGGTTTTTATTTCTTATGAGAATGTGAATTTTCAAGTGGTTGAATTCAACAGAAAAATGCGAATTTCAAGCCAAATAGTTGAATATAAACCAAAATGATGATTTTTTGAAAAAGAAGATTAATTTTCTGTTAAAAAAAAATAATTTTCAACAAAATACATATTTCCACAAAAAAATGATTTTTCCATACCACCCCAAAATTGAATGAATACATTTTTAGTTTCAAACATTAATTTTCAACAAAAAACGTTAACTTTGTACAAAAAATTGAATTTTTCGCCCGGCGCTATGGATTGCCAACAAGAAACTTGATTTTTTTTTAAGCAGTTAATTATTCCAATAGATAGTTTATTTTTTAATAAAATAGTTGACTTTCCTACCAAAATTGTTGAATTTTCAACCAAATTCTTGAATTAAAAAAAAAATTTTCTCTACCAAAAATGAAATAGGTAAATATTTCAATAGTTGAATCCACAGCCAATAGGAAGAACTTTGAAAAAAAGATTAATTTTCTGCCAAAAATGGAATATTCATAATTTTGGTACCAAAAAAACTGGTTAAACAGGATTGAATTTTCAAATAGAAAAATTTTGATATAAAGCAAAAGCAGTTGAATACAATAAAAAATATGAATATTAAACACAATACTTAAATTTTGAACGAAAGAGATGAATTTTCTACCAAGAAAATTAATAATCAGTAAACAAAAATTTTAGCAAACTAGATGAGTTTATAACCGTATATAAACATCATCTAAAATGATGAATCTGCAACCAAAGGAACGAATTTTCAACAAAATAATTTAATTTTCAACCAAAGAGATAAAATTTTGAACAAAATTATGAATTTTCAACAGCACAAAAAAAACTTAAAAAGGTAGTTCAACTTAAGCTTGAAAATTAAATTTTCTAACCCAATCGACAAATTTTTAACAAGTGACCATTTTTTAGGCATGAAAGAAAAAATTACTTCTGAATTGTTAAACTTTTAAGCCAAAACGCAAATTTTTTTCAAAACAGTTGCACTTCCAACGCAAAAATATAAGTTTTTAACAAAAAAAGTAATTGTCTACCAAACGGTTCGAGTTTTAATCAAAAAAGAGGACATTTCCACCAAAAAGATGATTTTTCTGCCAATCAAGATGAATTTTGGATGAAGAAAGAATAATTATATTTCAAATAAAAAAATCGGATTTCCAACAAATAAGAAAAATTTCCAAACCAAATAGATGAATTTTCAACAAGAAAGATAGAATTTATTTAATTTAATAACAAATTATTCTAAGCCATCATAAGCGAAAAATTTTTGGAAGTAATTTAAAATTAATGCCGTCGAAAAAAACAAAATCTGCAAACAGAAAATTTACAAAAATTTTCTGCGTTTCATAAAATAGATTATAAACAAATACTGTATATTATTCATTTCCGAAAATTTTTAGATCAATTTTTTTGAAGGGACTGAGTCTTCAGAGCTAAAAATGGCTTAGATATGCATTTGTTTATCAGTACTTTCTGAACGAAAAATTTGAAAGTAAAGACTTCAAATCTTTTTATTTCCAAGTAGCACTTTCACTTATTAATTTTTTACTATAAAAATAAACCAATTTTCAAAAAATGTTAAACGGTTGACTATTATTTGTAACATGTGTCTTAATCAATATCACGAATGTCATCAATATAATTATTCCGTAGAAAATGAAATCGTTTATAACAAAGAACGTCAAATTTGTTGTTAAATAAAGAGATTGAAACATTGGCTCTCACAATTTTTTTTCAAAATCTTAGTTAACAATTAATTAATAAAAAGCTAAAATGAAATTAGAGTTATAAGCTCTGCACTAATGTGTCCAGAAAGACCATAAAACTAGGTATATTTATTTTTATTTTTAAGATTTTAATTCCATTCCCGATAAAAAAATTTTGAAATGGATCAATTTGATTTATTCCTTATTAATACAAATTTTAATTTCAAATTCTAATTTTTCTTATCAATACAAATTTCGTAGCAAATAAATCTTTTTTGAAAATACATTATGCGTGGATAGCCGGACAATTTTTTTGATTTGTTTCCTTCAACGAAGATGTTCTCATCTTGTATTTTTTGAGAACCTGGTGAGCTTTCTCACGAAATTTCTCTGGTAGGACGCGCTTTCTTGAAAGAATCCAAACATTTTTCTCACTGAAAATAATTAATAATTTTAATTTACAGTTCCCTCTTAGTATTTCGATGAAGAAAAAATTGACAACATTTGAAAAAATTAATTTGTATTGCCCATTTTATTATGTTACCCACTTTTCAATGTAATTATTAATTAGTTGATACTTACTTAACAAAGAAAAAATGAAGGCAAGAGGCAAGGACAGCATAGTTTTTATAGTCAGTGTCCAAAATCCAATATTGGTGAAGTGGTTGTCCTGGTATACCGACAGACCATTTAAAATTGTTAGCTTTTCCAACGAATTTCATTTCGCCTTTTGTTGTTGTTACTGATGATCCCTGTCTGGAAATGAAAAAATTAGAAAATAATTAATAAATTATATACATGAAATATAAGCATTTTTGAAAAAATCAACGTTTTAGTAAGACATAAATTCTGGATTCAGGATATGATTAAATTTTAGGAAAGAAGTAAGGGATTCATTTATGGAAATTTCATGAGAAAGTTTTTGCTTGGATATAACAAAACAAATTTCGAAGTAATAAGGAATGATTTTGAATGATAGAAAATTTGAAAACTTCACTTATTACGTTTTTAGTCTAGTTTATTGAGTATTATTTGACTTACATATCCACCATGCCTTCGACAACTCCTATTGTACCATCAAAGTTCAGAATGTATTTTTCATATTTGCATTTCTCTGCCTTGAGTGTATATGTTTCCACTTGGTACCAAATACCCATATACTACATAAAAAAATATAAATATAAATGAGAATGAAATAAATGATAATGATCCACAAAAAAAGCCAGGATATCAAAACGTTGAAAATTCTTATAAACTGCCTTATAGGAATAAATAAAAACTACCGATCATGCAACGTTTAACTTAAATTTTTGAGCTCATATTGATACTTATGATTTTTGTGTGAACCCGAAGATATTTTTTTTTTAATTTCTGATAAATGTTTAATATTCACGAACATCTTTCTTTTTGAAATTCCGCACTCCTTGCATTTCAGCTGGACATCTTCCTAGACCATGATATTGAGCCAAAGCTCCAGTGCAGAGTAGAATGAGGAATCCTAATTCAAACATTCTTTTTAACTGAAAAATTTACAAATTTATGAACATCAATGCAAAGCAACAAATTGTTTTTAATTTTTTAAACAAAAATTATTCAACACGTAAAGTAGGAAATTATTAGTTTTGTTGAAAGCTTTGTTGAAATTACTTTTTCTGTTTCACAAAACCGAAAAAAATGATTAACTCACTTCTAAAATCACTCTTGTTTCTTCCGAACAGAACATAAAGAATGTCACAATATGATTAACTTTATTTTTACAGAAAGGCCATATTTATACCAACAATATTCTTGATTGCAAAAGTGACACAATTATGCGTCATCTACTGGTATCTATCCTATGCGACGCAGAAATTTTAAAAATTATGAAATTCACGACTTCGTTATTGATTAGGAATGTTTTTGATACACGTATACTATTTTTTAGCCTCGTATATGGTACTGGGAACTGAAAGTTTTAAATTAAAGTCTGTTTCTTATTGGCAATAAAAAAATAGGAGCAAAGAATGATATAATAAATTTATTTATGAAGAAAATAAAAACCATGATTGTTTCTGTATGTTCGAAAAATTAATTCGATTATTAAACTCATTTTTGAAAGGAATCATGTCGGTATCGCTGTCCTTTCGTAAAATGAAAGGAATCGAAAATAATTAATTCGGATTACAGTTTTATTTATTGATGTTAAAGATGAAGATAACAGTAACATTTTTTTTTGCATTCCGTCTGTCATGGCAGATCTTGACTTTAAAGAACACTAACATTCTATTCTTTGAATTGAAAATATAATAATCGTGCTGACCATTTCTGAAATTATCTTCTGGTTTAATATTTAAGCCAGAAATTTGAAATTAAAGTAACTAATCAAAATTTGAATTTTTTTAAAGTTACTTCTAGAATTTCTTTATAACAATAAAAAAAAGTACTGCCATAAATTTCATGTTGTTTTTACGAAATTATAGCCAGTCGATTGAATGTTGAACTCTTCTGTTTGAAACTGTTTTTTGTTTTGTTTAATTATCATTTTAGTGGAAAATTTTCATTTTTTCATTTTAATTCGAATTTTTCATAGTTGAAATATCAACTATTAAATTTTCTATTAAGGATAAATCTCTTTTGCTTGAACGCAGATTTACTTTATTAACAATATTTTTTTCCCGAAGAATAATCACCTTAGTCAAGTTTTTTTTTTTTGAAAGCATAAATGTCTTATTAAAAATGAGTTTTTTTTTTTTAGTAAATTTTTTAAACTGATGTATGTAATTATTCCATTATTTGTTTAAAACTCCTATTTTTATTTTATTTTCATATTAATGAAAAGCCCCAATGGCCAGAATGAACTAGAAAAATTTAGCATTGTCGAACGTTTTGAAAAATCGAAAACAGAATTCTGTTGAAAAGTAGTGCATGAAGACCCCCAATATGCATGATTAATTTACAGCCATTGATTCATTGTACATACATAATAAAAATTCTTATGTTCCTTGACATTGTGCAAACAACACAAGTCAATATTTTGAAAATGTCAACAGATTAGGTCTCGTTAATAATTCATCAATATGGCCTTCTTATTGTTTTGAAAGACTTAAAAAGGTGACACCATCACGTCGTTTAATTGAAATGTACATTCTCAACCACTTTACTTCTCTTCTCCTTCCTCTACATCCCAACCTTTAACATTCTTCACATCCCTCACTTCTCTTACTTTCTACCCCCTTACTTTCCTTACTTCTCCTTTCTGTCTCTTCCTCTCACAATTCTCACTTACACCCACTTCTCCTACTTCTCCTACTTCTCCTTCTTCTCCTACTTCTCCTACTTCTCCTACTTCTCCTACTTTCCAATCCCTCACATTCCATACTTTTAGTCACATCACTCCCCTTACTTCTTCATCCTCTCCTCACACTAATTTCACTCCCACACTTCTCCTATTTCTCCTTCTCTCCCTTGTCTTACTTCTCCCTTAATTACTTTCTCTCTTCTCAATTCCGTTACTTTCATTCCTTACGCATCACACCCCCTCACTTTCTCTCCCCCTTCACTTCTCGTACTGCTCCATTCTCTGCATACAAACCCCTCACATTCTTTACATCCCATACGTTTCTCAATTTCTATCTCTAATTCTTCGTTCTCTACTTCCCTTTTCCTCACATTCCTCACTTACACCCCCTTCGCCTACTTCTCAATTCCTCATATCCCACACTTCCGATTCCATGACGTCCATTACTTCTCTTTCCTCTACTTCCCCTAAAACCATGCCGATACTTCTCCTTCCCTATCTTTCCTCACTTTTCCTTTTCCTCATTTCTCCTACTTTCAATTCTCACGCATCCCAACCCCTTAATTTCTCACCCATTCACTTCTCTCACTTCCCTCTCTTCCACATCCCAACCTCTCACACTTTTCACATCTCTTACTTCTCCTAGTTTCTTCTCCCTCACTGTCCTTTACTTATCCTTTCTCTACTTCTTTCTCTACATCCAACCCCTCACATAACACACTTCCAGTCCCATCACTTCCCTTATTTCTCCATCCTCTACTTCCCATAATTCCACTCCCATACTTCTTTCACTTTTTCTCACCACCCTTCCCTTACTCTTCTCTTATTTATATAAATTCCATTTATGGGAATAATAAAGATCAAAGTAAAGCGTGAAAATAAATGAAATAGTATATTATGAACTTAGCGAGAGAAGAGGTACTTTTTCGAAAGAGTGCCTGTCTCCCTATTGGCACATACGATATTTTTTATAACAGGTGGATGATTTCAGACATAACTCAAAATACGTTCATGATTCGAGTCTATGTTTGATTTTGAATAAAGAAGCATGAAGTTTATGTTAACTTATACCAAATTATTAAGAATTCGATGGAAAAATTGCCGGAAATTTGTGGTAATTCGCGGTCGTTTGAAAGGTGATTTATGGTAACTTACCATAAATTGCCGAACCAAAATCGTCTATGGTAATTTCACAGGTAAATATGGTAACTTGCCATGAATTACCCAAAATGCGTTTTTGAAAATTTCCATACATTTTCCGAAATTTATCAAAAAAATTTGGAATATACGGTAACTTATGGTAATTTGATCAGTTATATATGGTAACTTGCCAGAAATAACCGCAAAATTCTATTATCCACAACCAAAATTTCCTCATAATTTTAACAGTTAGTTTACAGATAATCGTAAAATACGAGCTTATAGATGTATAATTTTCATTGATCACCTGCGACGTCACTTTTCAGTCCCTAGGGAGTAATACGTATTTTTTACTCCCTAGGGAGTAGAAAGCAGAGCTTTAGCCCCAATTCATAGGCGTCGAAAAGGGCTGAAATCATGATGTGTAGCATAAAAATAAATTTTTCTTACCTGTAGAATGTTTTTCCCCTCCTAAGATTTTTTATTATTACCTAGGTATGATGGTAAACATATGCAAGAGTCACTAGAGATGAGAAAAAACTAAATATAAATGCCTGCATGCTATATAAATGCATTTCAATACACTATATTTCGTATATATATAAACACACACATATATACATACATACATACATACATACATACATATATATATATATATATATATATATATATATTTAATTAAAATATTAATTAACCAATCTTTGAATTTTTTTGACCGTTTTCATATTATTTGCAAAGAGTCCTTTCATCGATATCCCGATATTTTACATCAATATGAGGGTAATTGTCAAATTGGATGAAAAGTTGAAGTCCCAGTAATACAACATTAACATAGAAGGTCGTGCTGATTTTTTTTTAAATTTAATACACACTTATTATCATCATCTACAAAATGATCAGTTCTTTCTTTTCATTTCTGTTCCTATTTACTTTAATTTAATATAAGAACACCCAAAACGTCATTACCGTACGGCGTCCCAATCTCACTTTGCACAAGGATAGACTGATTTTCTCCTTTTTTCTAGACAGTAACCTGAAAAATGCTTAACGCATCAAGTTTGTGAATTTCACATGAACATAGATTTAATGAATACACATTTTTTAGGTCAAATAATAATACTACAAAAGCCTTGGAGTCTGTCCCTCAATTTTTTCCATTTCAGACGTCATTGCCGTACGTCTTCTTTTCTAGTAAAATATTGTAGTTACAGTTGAGTAATAAATACAGAAATATTAGGCGTATCGCTTAATACAAGATTTTATAAAATTGAGCTCAAAATATCAACTACATTTTTTGTGAATCTGATATTAAAACTGAAAAGTGCATCTTGACAAAAAAAACGGCGGTGTTTTCTTCCATAAGGGGCATTATTTCTCAACTGCCCCAACTTTAAAAGTCATGTTCTTTGATTTTCTTCAAATTCGGGGAATATGTTCACCTACCCGATAGTACTTAATCGACAAATTTATAGACCACAAAAACCACCCCCCTCCAAGTGATGGGGGTGACATTTTCAACCCCAACGCCTGCACGGGTATTTTCAAAAGCTTGTAACTTCCTTTCTATTTTAGCGATTTAAAATTTTTATTAGGGTTTTCGAAAGGTTATTTATTACTCTTTTCTTCTATTTTAATAACGAAAAAAACTAAACAAAATTTAAGCATTTTTTAAACAATTCAATTGTTTATTTAACTTTTTTAGCAACTTGGGGTATTTTTTTTTTTTTAAATAGTCTTAAAAGGAAGCTTGACCTTTTGGCTTCAAAAAAGGTCCTGAGCAAAAAAATGGTCCAGTGAACAGTTTCCGAGATATAGGCCCCGATGTGAAGGCAGTCCTAATGCTCGTGCTCAGACGCAATCCTTTAGTAGTCCACATACTAGTTTTCAAGTCTAACATTCTTTCAACGCATTCATGTTCATTCAGAATGACATTAAATCAACTAATAAACATTTTAGAATGTTTGTCGGCGGTTCAGAGTAAGTTTATATTATTTATTATTTGTTATAAACAAATAAAAAATGCAAACTACCCTTTTCAGAAGTGATGTTGATTTTTCTCAGTATGAATGATTCCTTACTATTACAGTTCGTCAGTTTACGATAATTATTGATTATTAATGAGTATTCCATGAATAAGTGCACAATTCAACCGTTGTTAACATATAAACAGTGCTTTTTCAAATGAATCAACCACAGAAAAATCATTAATTAACGCCTGTCGTCAGCCTACGATCTGTAAAATCATAGTTTCCAGAGTCTACCACGTGGAGGTGGCAGTGCGATTTTAGACTCCTTCGGGGTGCTTAATTTAAGTGAGTCCCCTCGCCTCTCACTATTCGGGGTGTTTAATTTTCATGAATCCTCTTGCCTCTCACCACACAGTGCTTTTTAATTGGTTCGCCTTTTCTTCTCACCATTTTTCTTACTGCTTTTCTTTTCTTTTGAAGTACTCTCCCTATTCAAGGTACGTTTAGGTTTAGGAAAAATGTCACTCTTCTCTTCATAGGAAAATCGTTTAAGGTTCAGCTGTCCCTTATCATTAGGGGTGAAAGCATGGTAC
Source organism: Andricus quercusramuli (assembly GCA_932178445.1). NCBI lineage: Eukaryota > Metazoa > Arthropoda > Insecta > Hymenoptera > Cynipidae > Andricus > Andricus quercusramuli. Next base: position 77,384 of record CAKNXH010000898.1, read on the forward strand.
TTGAGAGTACCAGGTATTGTGACAGACTTACTGAATCGATCTGCTAATTCCACTGTCATTGCTGAATGATCATCCTTAGAACTGAAGAGTACAACTGTTTCCTTTAAATTTTCTCTGGCCCATTTATATAAATCATGAGCACTTAGAATCTGCTTATCTGCTGGACGCTGCAAGCTGGCTCTTGATGCAAGTCGCTTTAAATTTCCTCCGATTCCATCGCATGGTCCTTTTCCATGCGCAGTTGGATGGAAAGTCCAGTCTGCTGGAATTTCAAAGTCTTTTTTGTGGCACAGATGGTTGGCGAAGTTATATTTATTTTTAAAATGCTGTGGTGCTCCATCTGTGACGTAATGAATCTTTACAAGTTGAAAATGCTTCTTAAGATATTCAATAATTAATTTTTGACAGAGATAAACAGCAACCGTGTCATGGTGTAAGTTATCGGAAATGATCGCCATGCTCACATGTTTTAATTCATTTTCCTCTTTGTAGTAGATAACTACTGTGAAAATGGATGCCTGGTTATTATTCCAGTGAGAAGACTGGATAGCATTTTGAAAAACGTAAGCATAATTTTCCGCGAAATCAAACATGATTAAGAAAACTCCAACCAATAGAGTTATTTTGAGATTTTTGATGAACGATGCTTGCATCTTCGCATGAAACTCATGAGATTTTAAGTTTACAAGTTTTTCGCAGAGTTGTTCTATGAAGATATCGGTCTCAGCTACTTCAGTTACCAGATTGCTCCTATTTGTTTGTTGCCAAATTTGATATTTTAACTCAATGACGCAGTTCTCATCCAGAAGTTCAGTCAAGTGTTCCTTCAGGATATCAATGCCAGAACAATTTTCGCATTCGCTGAAATGACATGCAGGACTTGGATTAGTGCACATCATTAATTTTAAACAGTCGTGATAATCAATAAGTTTTCTATCTGAGTCTTCAGTCAGATGCTTTATATCAATTGCATCTAACATGAGATGCACATTTTCGTGATAAACACACACACAAACTGTGTGGGTACCACTTCCTCCGGCTAGAACGCAATGTCGAGGCCTAAGTTGTGCAAATTTTGAGAACCCAATTTTTATTTCCTCATTCTCTATTTTGAAACGGTCGTATAACTCTGACAGGTTGCCCAAGATAAGTCGTTTTTGCACATGCTCGCGAGTACCGTCTTCCTTTTTTATGGATACAAAATCCTTCTTCCCCGGCATTAATCGACTGTTCTCGTCATCTTCATAAAAACTAATCACTACTACTTCAATTCCTGGTGGCAGTTTTCTTCCTGGCTTGAGTCCAGGCAAAGCCAGTATTCCATGTTTTTGAAATAATTGGTCAGCTTTCCGGGCTTGACGTTCCGTTGCACCAAATTCTTCCATTACCTTTCTACGACTCCATGATTTAGGAGCAAGTGTGAGTAATGTTATTTTTTCGTCACCATCAGTACTCACCTTAAATTTTTGTATAATTTGTTGAAGAGTTTCTAGACCTGCTTTGTGATTTTGATCTCTACAACCACTATGTTCTATCGGAACACATAGAAAATCTGGATCATCGCTGATTTCTTTTTCTATACAGTTGTCATCGACCTCACTGCCATAAACAACTTCTTCCATGCCGGATTCATTTGGAGGCACTTGTGAACTCAATTTCTTAAATTCTTTTCTACAAGGCTGGCAAATTTTAGCGTTGCTCGGCAATTGGGGAAATTTTAACCTCTGACTTACCGACAAACATCTTAAGTCTGGTGTTTTCCAATGCTTTTCCTTGCCAAAAGGATTGGCACAAAAATGACCCCAAGTTATTTTCGTTGACATTATTAATCATGAATTTTATTTGTAATCTTTTATTTTAAATGATATATTTCCAAACAAGATAAAGTCCAAAAGAACGAAAGACCGTGCGTTGCAACAGTAATACCGAAATACCAACAAAATTGTTATGTATGGTTCCCCACTTGGGCCCATTAGTATCCAAAGTCTCTGTTTCAGGCGCCATTCACACTATTGTCACTCTGTTTACAAACTATTTGTCGCCACACATTTCTGTCCTGGCATACTACTCTAGCTTCCTTCACGTCCATGCATTTCTTCACGCAAGCTCTTCTGTTCCTACGGCTTCTTACGTCTCTTCGGATTAATGTCTCATTCACAGATTCTGACCATTCTTTCGGCGGTCTACCTCTGGGCATTCTACCATTTACTTTACCTTTATACACTTGCTTTGTCAGTCGTTCATCTTTCATTCTTTCAAGATGTCCGAACCACCTTAGCTGATTTCTTTCCCATATGTCAACTAGTGTCTCTTGTGTATCACATTCTTTGAGGATTGTCTCATTTCTGACTTTGTCCATCAGTGTTTTCCCGCATATTATGCGGAGAGGTTTCATGCCGATCGCGTTGATTTTGCTCCTGTCCTTTTCTTGACAGGTCCATGTCTCGCTACCGTATAGTACAGTTGGTACGAAGATAGAGTTATGTATGGCCATTTTAGCTTTTTTTGATATGTTTTTATTTCTGAGGATGGATCCTGCTCTACCGATAACCTGCTTACCCTTATTTATGCGCCTATCTAACTCCCCATCTATTTTTCCGTCGCTAGTGAATAGGCTACCCAGATATACGTACTTGTCAACTTGTTCTAATCCCTCACCATTTAGGACAATGTTGCACATTGTTTTCTCGCTTTTTCCCTCAAACACCATGATTTTCGTTTTATTCACGTTAATTTTGAGGCCCATGTTCTCCATGCTTGTATTTAGTTTATTCAACATTCTTTGCAAGTCCTCGATTGATTCTGCCATAAGAATCTTGTCATCTGCGAAAGCTAACCCACGTACCTTGACGGTTTCGAGATTTACACCTTCTTCGTCGAAGAGGGCAGTTCTTAGACATTTATCCATGAATATGATAAATAGCCACGAGGACATAACGCATCCTTGCTTCACCCCTTGCATAATATCGAACCAGTCGCTCAGTTTCCCATTTACCCTTACACTCGCTTTACTGCCTGTATAAATTGTTTTTATTGCTTGTAGGAGCCCTCCATTTACTCCATACTCTTTAAGGATTTCCCAAAGTTTAGTTCTATTTACCTTGTCGAATGCTTTTTCTAGATCAATAAATGCACAGAAAACTTTCTTTCCTACTCTCAAGCTCTTTTCTGTGATCTGTCTTAGGCTAAATGTCTGATCTGTACATGACCTTCCTGGCATAAATCCACATTGGACTTCCCATATCTTCTCTTCTGTAATTTCCATTACCCTACGGATAAGTATTTTTGAGTATATTTTACTTACGGTACTTAGTAGGCTGATACCTCTGTAATTACTGCAGTTGCTTTTATCTCCTTTTCTTTTGTATATTGGTACGATAATCGCTTTTCTCCAATCGTCTGGGACTTCTCCCGTTTCGATACATAAATTTATTAATTCGCACAACCTGTGAGGTATGTACTCACCACCGTATTTAAGCATTTCAGCGCTAATATTGTCTATACCCGCAGCCTTACCGTTTTTCAAGTTCTTAATTATATCTCTGACCTCAGTGACACAGACTTTTTCAATTGGGTTTTCTAGTGCATTATGTTCTATGTCGCAGTTTTGTTGCCCTATATCTTCACCTCCTAATAGTTATTTAAAAGAATCTTTTAAAGCGTCTACTATCCCGTCTATATCATATAGCATTTCGCCTTTACTGTTTCTCATGCTAGCAAACTCTGTACTTTTACTTTCCTTCAACTGTTTATATAATAGTTTCATAATTCCTTCAAAGCAGTTTTTTATTTTGTTCTCTTCTTCTGTTCTGATTTTCGCTTTACTCTCTTTGACTAGTCGTTTAACTTTCCTATTTTTGTGTCTGTAATCATTTTTAAGTCTAGTTTTCTCCTCATCGCTAAGACCTGTCATGTTCAGCGTTCTATTGCGCGCTTTTTTCTTTTCTTTTTGGGCTGCCGCAATTTCCTCATTCCACCATGCATCACCAGATTTTCTTCCTACAAATGCCGTACCACATATTTCGGTCGCAGTTTTAACAATGATATCCCGTAATAAAGTCCACGCGCCCTCTACATCTTTATTGCTTATAAGCGCTTCCCACGTTGCCCTATCTATGCGTTCAGTTAACCTCTTTTGGAACTCTGTTTCCACTTCTTGTCTCTGTAAATTTTCAATTTTTATTCGTGTTTGTTTCGTTTTCTTTGTTTTCTTTGTTCTCCATCCCCGCCCTAAGTTTATTTTGCAGACTAAAAGGTAATGATCAGTATTGCATTCGGCCCCCCTCATGACTCTTGTATCTGTAACTAGTTCTCTTAGTCTTTCATCTGCAATAACGAAGTCAATTATACTGCGGCTATTTCCTTTACACCAGGTGTACATGTGGATCATTTTATGTCTAAACCAAGTATTTGTAATGAATAGGCTCTTTTCTAAGCATAAGCTAACTAATTTTTCCCCGTTATAATTTTTTCTTGTTGTGTCCCCAAAATTACCTAGCACCCCTCCTGTATCTGTATCCTGACGCTGGACGCCGACCCATCCGTTCATATCTCCTAACGAGATTATTCTTTCACCTTGATCGCAAGTACTTATTGTATCATTTAAAGTGTCCCAGAAGGCGTCCTTAACTTCCCTCGAATCGCTATCAACTGGTGCGTAGCACGCTATGATAAATAATCTTCTGATTCCTACCTTCATTCTAGCCCATAGCAATCTGGGTGATACAAAATCATGATCTATGAGATGTTGACTTGCTTTTTCATTCATAATTAAACCGACCCCCTGACTACGATGTGATTCACTATCTACTCCTGACCATATTTCACAACCGCCTTCCAACACCCCATTTTCTATGTTTCTAAATTCGCAACCTTTTTTCTTCGTCTCAGGTACACAGAGAATATCTAGTTTCCTTGTGTGCATAGTTTCTCGTAGTTCTCTTATCTTAAGATCATTCACTCCTCTAGCATTCCAAACACCCAGTCTCCATTCATCGCCCGAAACACGACCTTTACGTTTACCGTGTGCATGCCTTTGGTCAATCCGAGTTTCAGTCCATTCCGAGGCTACTTTATTGTTTGTATTATTCATGTTTAGATTGTACTCCCAACTATCACCTGTATGCGCGAGATTT
>CAKNXH010000899.1:0-16472 GCA_932178445.1 Andricus quercusramuli
AATGAATTTTCGAAAAAGAAGTATAATTTTCTGAAAAAGTCGATTTGCAAACACATAGTTGAATTTTCAAGTAAAGAAATCCATTTTCAAGAAAAGGAAAACGAATTTTTATAAATTAGTGAAATTTTCAACCGAAAAATGATTTTTCAACCAAGCAGATTAATTTTGAAGTATAAAGATTAATTTTGAAACAAAACATATTTTTAATTAAAAGTCGCTGAATTCAACCAAAATGGATGAATTTTCAAGAAATTATGTAATTTTTCGAATAAACAAGATCAGTTTAAAAAAAACCAAATCAAATAAAAGACATTTCTCCAACAAAACAGTTAAATTTTCAACCAAAGAGAAGAAACTTCAACTGATAAAATTTTAATAAAAAACAGTTGAATTCACCAAAAGAAAGAAGACAATTTTAAAACTTTTTCTTTCAAACTGAATGACTGACACTTTAAGTCAATTTTACGAATTAATGATTAAACTTTTATTATTAAATTGTATAAAAAAAGCTATTTTTCATTTATTAATTTTGAATTTTCGCAGAACTCGGATCCGAACAGATCGCGCACCTCAATTCGGCTCCTCAACTGCACTGCGCATGCGTGGTATGGGCAGTCTCATTGGATGTGAATGGCGCGCTTTTTTGAAACTATTACACGTGTAAATCAATTTTTTATAATAAATCATCATTGTGGAAATAACAACAATTGACTTTCAGATCACAAAACAATTTTTCAGAGTGCAAGGTTAGATAATTATTTGATTGTACTCTTTACAAATGAATATATTGTGAAAAACTGATCTGCATATTTAATCATTTCAAATAAGCGCGCGATTAACATCCAATGAGGCTGCTGGTGCGACGCATGCGCAGTGCGGTTGCGGTGCCAAATTGGGAGTTAAACTCCCCTATTAATTAATTTTCCGCGGTAGCCTGCCCAATTTTTTTTCTCATTTAAATACGAAGTGTCTTACAAAATCCTGCTACTACATTCCAGTCTAGAATTAAATACAACAAATTATTGATTAATTCAATAATAACTTTAAACAATAATTTTAAAACACCTTGCTAATCTGAACAAGTTTTCATAAATAGGACGATTACTCGCCCAAACCTCATTTTTCCAAAGATAATAATTTATTCTAACGAGTACCAGAATCAGAATACAAAGTTGCACAGATTTCACTGACGCTACCTATAAAAATCGAATTAAGGCTTCGCTTTTCTCCACCTCAAAGTCCCTTCAACTCTTTTGTCTCCTTCGACTCTTTTACATTTAAATTCTAAATATCCCAAGTATTACATTCTCTCAGGCACCTGTGAATATTTACAATTCAAAAATCAAATTGTGAACCCAACAGCACGCAATATTTGCAACGTTGCAGCAATGTTGCTGCAAGATTTGAATTTACTCTCCCAATCAATGTTGCTTTGCTAGGTAGATGCAAAGTTGATGCAAGGTTGGTGCAAAGTTGATGCAAAGTTGATGCAATGTTGGTGCAAAGTTGAGGCAAGGTTGCAACTATTGATTGGGAGAGAAAATTCACATGTTGCTACAATGTTGCAGCAATATTGCAGAAATATTGCAGCAATATTGCGTTCTGTTGGCGAGTGATTCGTCGAGTCTGTCTGCTAAAACTATTACGATTCTACGCTGGAATGTACAAAAGTAAATCTGAGAGATGTAGAAAAATATGGAATCTATAACGAAACGTGTCATAGAAAATAGCTTTGATTAACACACACTAGACCAAAGGGACTCTACATTCGATTTTCGCCATTTTTACACATAGTGACGCCTTATATAGTGAAAAAATGAAACAATAATTCAGAAGCGATTTCTTTTCCTATCTACACCGATTACAGTTAGGAGAGCTTGTACAAATTTATATAGCAGCTTCGCTGAAAATTCCAAATGTATACATGACGACGAACTGACTCAGTATTTTTGAAATCCTTTTTCATTTTTTTCGTATGAAACTTTGTGCACTGACTTTTTAATCCTTAGTTTTTAGCAGAGCTAGGCAGAAATTTTGGAAAAAGTTCACTCGAATATTTTAATCGTGAATTGGGTTTGTTACAATTTGTAATTGAATTACTGCGCATTCCTAGGTGCCATAAATGTGTACTGCGCATGTGTGACCGGCGCAGAACAATTCTGCGCATGCGTGAATAGAGTAGAAATCTAGTGCGCATATATGGTGCGCATAAATCTACTGCGCAGCTGTAACGCGCAGCAATTCTACCGCGCAGCCATAATGCGCAGAATACCGCGCAGTCATAATGCGCAGAACTCTACTGCGCAATTTAGATTTCACAAATTTGTAATTCGATCAGAAATTAAATTGACGTTTTTAATTTAAAAAAAGTGATTTAAGGATTTTGTGCCTAGCTCTGATTTTCAGAGAACAACCACGTGTAGCATTTGAACTAATATAAATAATTCAGGATAGCGCAAGGATTGGTTAAATTTTGATCAGAGAATATTCTTTTCAGAATGAAAATATTCTCGAGAATATTGGCGAGCGATTTTTATTTGAGAATTTATAAGCATTTAAGATATTATTTCATGAATTCAGTAGAATTGGAATGAATACACGGGGATTCAAATAAATATACCGAAATTGTGTTAAATTGAATGGAATTGACTCGATTTACTCGAAATTCCTTCAAACTCAGTTAAAATGTAATAAATAATTAATTTAAATTCGATTGAATTGCCTTTTATTTTTGTAAATTTCCTTGAATTCCCGTAAATACCCTTGAATTCCTTTGAAGCCATTTTAAATTACTCTAAAAACTTTAATTTCTATGAATTTAGTTGAATTCTCTTTAACTCCATTGCATTCCGTTTCACTTCCTCACATTTTTTTCAATCCTTTTACATTCTCTTCAATTTCTTTGAATTCCTGCGAAATTCCTTAATCTTCCTTGAACGAACATGAATTCCTTCAAATTCCCTTTCATTCCCTAAAATTTCCTTGAGTTCCATTAAATTCCCTTGAATTTCTTTAATTCCTTCGAATCTCTTTAAAATTCGTTTTAAAAAAATAATCTGAATGAATTTAACTATTTCCCATCAATTCTTTTCAATTCCACTGTATTCCCTTTTTTTTCCTAAATTCTTTCAACTCCTCTTAAATTTGCTTGATTTCCCTTCAAACGCCTTAAAGTTCCTTGAATAAACATGAATTCCCTCAAATTCCCTTTTATTCCCTTGAATTTATTTGAATTCCCTCGAGTCCCCATAAATTCTCTGGAATTCCATTAATTTCCTTGAATTCCTTTGAATTCCCTTGAATATCTCTAAAACACCTCAAATTCCCTTCCCTTAAATTTCCATAAGAATTTTTTTCAATTCACTCAAATTCCTATGAATTCTTTTCAGCTTGCTTGACAGAGAAAATTAAATTAAATTACCTAAATTAAAATGAATCTTAAATAAACAATAATTCTTTTGAATTTTTTGGAATTCCTCAAAATAAACTAGCATTCCTGTTAATTCAATTAAATTCCCATCAATTCACTTGCCTTCTTTGAATTTTTGCATGAATTCACTTTAATTTTCTTGAATTCAAATGAATTTCTTTTATTTTCCGCGATTGTGATATTTTCACTTCAATTCTCCTGAATCCCCTTTTGTTCCCATGCATTCTTACAAATCACCTTGTATTTTTATTCCTTCAACTTTGCTTGAATAAACTTCAATCCCATTTATTTGCCTTAAATTCCCCAAAAACTAATTCAAGTTGATTGAACAAATTTGCAACCTCATGAATTCCCTCGAGTTCTCATGAATTCTCTTATATTTCGTTTAATTCCCTTTCATTTCTTAGAATCCCTTTGAATTGTTTCAAATTTCCTTGAATTCCCTTGAACCTTCTTCAAATTATTTGAATAAACCCTATAAATTAACTTGAATTCCCCTCAATTCTTTTTCATTCCCTTGAATTCCATTGAAAATCCTGAAATAAACTGGAATCTCTATCAATTCCCTTGAATTCCGTTAGATTGACAGTAATTCCCGTGAATTCTCATGAATTTTCTTGAATTTCTCTGAATTCCCTTCAATCTAGATGGTCTTAAAATTTACAAAAAATGAAGTTTGACTTACTTATAAATTCTCAATTTTCGATTCCTTTAAAAAATATTCCCCGATTTTCAATTTCCATTTTGATATCTTTATATATGACCAAATCCGAAGAAGGGGGTCTCTAGTGCCTAAAATCAAGTTTTCGACAAAAACGCGTTTTATGATTGACAGCACTTTCCCGTCGATTAATTAATATGAATTTAAAGTCAAAATTGCCAATTTCAAAATGATAGATTTAAATTTCAAAACGCGGACTTTTTTGACAAGATGATGACTAAGAGGGTTTATGGGTCGCTGGATCCGAACTTGAAGTCATAATTGCCAATTTCGAAATGGATGACCCAAAATAGCGAAATCCAAATGCAAAAATATTTAATACTTGAGTTTATTTTATGGTGTTTCATCAATTTTCTGGAGGTCGCTGAATCCGACTTTTGGAGTCCAGATTGCTAAATTCAATACAGTTGGCCCAAAATTGAGAACGAAGAATTAAAACATATACAATAGTCGAAATCTTTCGACAAGATGCTGACGAACGGGTTTTGTTGGGTCGCTGAATCTAAACTTGAAGTCAAAATTGCTCAATTAAAAAAAGCTGACCCCAAATGGTGAAACCAAATTTTAAAAACTGTTGAATACATGTGGTTTTTCTGACAAGATGGTGACCAAGAGATTTTTTTGGGTCGCTGAATCCGAACTGGGATTCAAAATTGGTAAATCCAAAATAGTTGATTCAAAATGTGAAAAAAATACAAAACTCGAACTTCTTTCGGGAAATGCTGGCTAAGGAAGTTTTTTGGGTCTCTGAATTCGAATTTCAAGATCAGATTGCAAATTCAATTTAGCTGACTCAAAATGGTGAATCCATAATTGAGTTATGTACGATACTCAAATTCTTTAACAAGGTGCTGACGAAAGGGTTTTGTTTTGGTCGCTGAATCTGAATTTGAAGTCGAAATTGCCAATTTCAGAATAGCTGACCAAAATTGGCGGAACAAAAATTAAAAAAATGTTCAATACTCGGTGTTTTTTGAAAAGATTGTCACTAAAGGGCTTCATGGGTCGCTGAATCCGAACTTGAAGACAATATTGCTAAATTGAAAATATCTGACCCAAAGTAGCGTAACTGAAATTTAAAAAATGTTCAAAACTCCGAGGTTTTTAACAAGATAATGAATAAGGGATTTTTTAGGGTCGCTGGATCCGAACTTGAAGTCGAAATTGGTCAATTTAACATGGCTGAACCAACATTAAAAATTTACAATACTCGAACTTTTTTGGTATGTTGCTGGCTAAGATTTTTCTGGGTCGCTGAATCCGAATTTAAAGTCCAGATTGCTAAATTCAAATCTGCTGATTTGAAATAGTGGGACCAAAATTTTAAAAATATGCATAACTCGGACTTTCTTGAGAAGACACTCACTGATGATTTTTTTTGAGTAGATACATCCGAATTTCAAGTAAAAATTACCAATTTAAAAAAAAATGACCCAAAATGACGGAACAAAAATGATGAATACATTCAATAATTATAGTTTTTTGAGAATATGGTAACTAGGTGTGTTTTTGGGTCGCTGAATCTGAACTTGAGGTTCAACACTGCTAAATTTAAAATGACCGGCCCAAAATTAAAATAATGTACAATACTCAGAATTTCTTGAGAAGATTCTCACTGGGGGTTTTTTTGGTCGCTGAATCCGATTTGAATTCCAAATTGATGAATTCAATGGAATTCAAAAAAATGGCTGGCATCAAATTCTGATCAAGAGAGGTTTTTGGATCGTTGAATTCGAATTCACAGAAGGGATTCTTCGTCCGACCTCTCTGGTAGCTTTGTGGTAGAGCACCTGACCGGCAATCAGTTGACCTGGCGTTCGAATCCCAGCGGAGCGAAAGGAGATAATCTTTTTTCTGAATTTTAATTTAAAAAATTGTTTTAGTTCAACACTCTCTAATTTCGCTAAACTTTTATCAAATGCTTTTTAGGCATTAGATCCTTTTCTTCGGATCCGATCATATATACTTGCTAGCCCAAAATAAAGAAAATCACATCATAAACTCATTACATGTCCTCAGACCACTAAAACCTAAATACGGGCAGTCTTCGTAGAAAGCTGCACTAGGGTCCCTCTCCAAAGGATTTAGCCACACCCTCGAGTTGACTGTATTTTTGTAATAATACAGAATTTCTAAAATTTCATTAATGCGCTAGGAACCCGACCTAGAACTTTCGCTACTTTTCCTTCTCGCCTCAAGTTGCTGGGCCAGCATCGTCACTTCCCAATTATTGTGGCCACCCTCCTCCTCGTCAGTGTCGCTTCCCCTGGCTTCACCCTCATCATCCGACTTACTCTCATCACTATCTACATCTATCGCTACATCGTCTTTCCAAATACTCTGGGGTGTGATAGACCTCGGAAGGTCCTGGAGTTCCAGAGTCTCCTCCTCAGAGTGCTCCTCCCAGGACCTCCGATTGATCGAGGAGTCCGTTGATGGTGAGGAGCGCCTGAGACGAGGTTGGGCCGTCAGGACAGTGTCCACTGAACCGTCTCTCATGAAAGGATGGTCTTCTCTATCCTCGACCATGTCTTCTTCCATGGATCCTTCAGCCTCGGTGCTATCATCTGAATCCTCACAGCTGCGGGACCTTCGCTGCTCGAGCTGGAGGATTCGTGTCTGGAGTTGGGAGATGATCTCGTCTCGTTTCCTGATCTCCAGCTCCAGGGAAGTGTATTCTTTCTCGTAACTGAGTTGGATCTCCTCCTGTGGAAGAATCCGAAAATTGTAGGAGTTGTTTGAAAAGGTTAGCTTATATACATCAGGCTAAAATGATTCAAATTTCGGATATCACAGTCTTTCCCCTAAATGTGAACCGAATGATTAGAACCCAATCAGAAACTTCAACTAATCTTGGTTAATAACTAATTTTTTGTTCTTGAAAAGTGTGCCCCCTCTCCAGGTATTTCACTTCATTTCACATACTTCCCCTCCCACCTTTTCCTCACTCCCTTTCCCTAATTTAACATCGTTTTCCCTGCTCCCCCTCTCCTTATTTCCCCGCACTTCTCCTTTCCTCATTTTTCCTCACTTCCCCTTATCTACTTTTCTTATTTTCCCGTGACTTTCTATTTGACCCCTTCCAAACTTCCCCTCACTACCCTTCCATTGCCCGTACTTTCCCCTCCATTTACCTCAATTCCCCTCAACAATTTCCCCTCACTCCCTACCCCTTATTCCACCTCAATACTTCCACTAACCCACCACTTATTTCTCTGCTCCCTCTCCCCTTATTTCCTTTCACTTCTATTCCAATCATTTTGCCTCGTTTCCCCTCCTTGGAACAATGTACGATGGATGGACGGACACCTAATCGAAACTATAAAGGTTTCCGCCAAGGGACGCGAAACCCTAAAAAGAATTTAGGATTGATTTTCTAGATATTGAGTTGATGAATGAATACAAATTGGGTTTGATTCAAAAATATTATAAGGTTTGGGGAAAATAGATTATGTGATAGTGGACGACAAGATTAGAGAGAAGTTAAAAAAACTAGAAGTAGGGGATTGTTTGGTTTAGAATCACCTTCCGAGAATAGTATCATGAAAGGGAGAACAGGGCAATAATAGTAAGGATAAAAAGGAAGTAAAGGTAAAAAACAGGAAGAGGAATAATCAAAAAAGAAAAAAGAGTATGAGAGGGCACATGTAAAAAAAAATAGTAAAGGAGAGAGTAGAAGTGAATGGGATGAGGAATGAGAGAGAAGAAGAAGGAAGTGAGAAAGGAATTGACAAGGGAATGAAGAAAATAGAGAAAAGGGAAAAGTAGTGGAGACGAGTTTTGAAGAAAAAAAGAAGGAGTATGCTGAGATGTGCGATGAAAAAGAGGTGATAGAGTAAAGGTTTGGAGAAGAGGCGGATAAGACTATGACGGAAGGAGAGGTTTGGAAGGATACTTAGTAGGAAGAAAAAGAAGGAAGAGAACCAACTAAATATTAAAATGCTGCAATGAAAAAGATATTCTATGGATTTGGTAGGAGGGGTAGAGAAGAAAATTGGGAAGAAAGAAAAAGAGGGAGGAGAAGAAGCGAAAGAAAGAGGACATAATAAGGGAAGAAATACTGAAGGTGTAAGGAATAATGAAAGATGGGGAGGTAGCTAATATATGTCAGATTCCAAATGGTCTGGAAATAATTTTCGAAGGAGGAATTGTTTGACTCACTAGTGCTCAGTGTGCTATTGTATGGAGTAATGATCTAGGGATGGAAGGAAAGTGAGGAGGTCAATAGGACACATGAGAGGTATCTAAAGTGAACACTGGGGTTGGCAAGGAATACGCCTAATTATATTGATAGGAGAGAGGCGGGGAGAACGAGTTTAGGGATTCTAACAGGGAGTCGGGCGTATAAGGAAGTATGAGGAAACACTTTTGGAAGAGGAGGAACTAAGATGTTTAGGGAATGTTGGTGGGAGAAGGAGAACAGGAGAGGAGAGAGGAAGACGGAGGTTGAAAGAGAAAGGTATTTTACAAGGAATGGGCTGCAGAGGGATGAAGTGAGAAGGATGCATGAGGAGAGGAGAAAAGTGTATGAGTTGGTAAAGAAGAACTGCATGAAGCGAGAGAAGGTAGAAGGGGAGAAGAGAATAAGAGGGTCAAGGTGCAATGGGAATTATAGATGGATTATATCGAGAAAGAGAGCGCAGTATTTGTGTGAGAAAGAAAGTTAGGAGCTTATAGCGAGGATGAGGTGTAGATACATAGAGGGTTTTAATTGGTTCTGGCTTCCCAGGGAGAAGAGAATGTGTGAATTTTGCGGAAAGGGGTAAGCAAGGGTGGAACACTGACTGGAGGATTGCGGGAGAGTGAAGGAGTGAGATAAGCATGTATGAAAGAGGGGATAAAAGGGCGGTTGCATGGGTGAAGAATTGAGAGGAAAAGAATATGAAGACGAGAGGAAGTAAACATAACCAAAATTAAAAATAATGATTCGATAAGTATTAGATAGTAACCGTGGAGGCAGAGGTTGGCAATTCGAGACAAGGTGAAAGATAGGGACATGCGTGCAGGCGCAATGAAAGAGACATGGGGAATAGGAAAAAGGTAGGGATATGAGATTTAGAGGTTACAAAAAATAAAAGGTGGCCGCCAGGGAAGGTATACAAGGACCATGTATGAGAAAGGTAGGAGAGAAATTGAAGATGAAGGAAGTGGATTAAGGAATTGGATGAGGCTAGTGAAACAAATAAGATAGAATAAGCCGGAGAGATTGACTTACCACCCTCGTTTGGACGACCTCCTTGATTCCGGAGACCAGCTCCCCCAAGATCTCTTCCTCCCTCGGTCTAGGAACCATTTGCAGTCCCCCACTGCTCAGAGGACGGAAACTAAGTTTATTGGGCGGTGGCAGTGAGATCTGGTCCTGGGGCTGAGGAAGACCTTGACTCCCCAATGAAGAGCCCCTTGGCAGTTGCTCGGTCGGTGGACTCTGCAAGGTGTACTTGTTGAAGGTCACGCTTTTCGAGAGTTTCGAGTGTCTCGCTGCGTAGCCCTCTATCGTTGGGGCTCTCATTAATTTGCGAAATTCTGCGGTGGCCTTTTCCCTATCTGGAGTGCTGGTCGCTGAAGTCTCAGAACTTTCGGTTCGACTACCAGCTGATAACTTCTTGAGGATGCTTTTCAAGTTCCTCCGCTCCAAGGTCTCGTTCTCGGGTGAAAGCTGGTCCAACGATGACAAAGATCGACGAGCCTGATTCAAAAGACACTTGGTTAATTCATTTTTAACATTAATTTACTTGAAAAACTTATTTGCGGTCTTATCCTATCCTATCCAATTATATCCTATCCTATGCTGTCCTATTCAGTCCTATCCTATCATATTATCCCCTCCTTTCCCTCTCCTGATTCGATTGCCCTAACATCCCTTCACGGAAAAAATTACGACCAACGGACATTCGACCTGAACTATAAGGTTCTTACCCAGGGCTACAAAGTCCTAAAAAGTGACTGAAAAGTTATTTGAGGAAAAGAAGTGACTAAACTTGACATGCGTGAGTGTGTGACAGCCCTATGTGCATCCGCGGAAGCTAACAAAGACTTCTTCGCAGCTGCGGAAGCTAAATAAGACTTCTGAGAGCCGCTCGAGCCCAAAAAGACTTTTGCGCAGCTGCAGAAGCCTTAATCTACTAACCTCATTAAGTTTCGCGAGCCTTCTCGCATACTCGATCGCACAAGCCTCCGAGTGACTCCTCGTCAGATTTCCATCAAACTCAGCCTCAGCATTCTCCCCACAGTCAAGACTCGAACTCCTCACAGCTTTCTCCAACTCAGCCAGCTTTTGCCGCTCATTCAGAATCTTCAGCTTCTTAACAAATGGTAACCCACAATACTCAGGCGAAAGGTCATCTACCGAAGCGTACATTTTCTCCTGTTGCCTGATGTGGGTCAGACTCTGCTTCAGCTGCATCCTCTTCGTTGGTGGACTCCTCTGGGGTGAAGCATCCTTCTTCAGAGAAGCATCCTTCAGCACATTCCACGGTTTTCTGAAAGCACCATTATCAGTCGAGGTGGTAGCTATCCTCTCAATGTCAATCCCATCAGACCCCGGAGATTGCCTCTGATCAAGTTCGTTCTCCTCGAGGATGGCTTTCGTCAAGAGAGGCTCTTTCGTCATCGGCTCTCTTTCGCCAGGAGCCTCCAAATCACTTTTCGACTTCATCATCAAAATTCTCTGCAATAGCGGAAGATGTGCAGTTGTATGTTGGGTCTCAACAGAAACCTGTGTCAGTTCTGGGACCGGATGGGGCACCTCCATGAGGGTTTTTCTTTCTTCTCGGTCCTGCTTTTCCTTCAGGAGCCTCAGTCTTGAGAGTAGGGGAAGTCCGGCTCCAAGTGGCGAGATTGGAGGCTCGGACATGGTGGTGATTTCTTGACCATCGTCGACCTTGTGCTGTCTTCTGAGAGGGGGTCCTCGGGATGTCAAGGGCTGGAGTTCTAGACTCTCATCAGGTCGTGTGTTGCGTCGGCTTTTTCGAAGGACGTTTTTCAAGCCCTTGACGTCGCATTTGAGCTTGTCGACTATTCGTTTTCCGGTGCTGTTGTCGGAAGAGTCGTGACCTGGAGAGGAAGGTGTCTTAAATGCTCGGGCTACTCTCTGGGCTTCCATGAGGCGTTTTCTCCCGAGGTTTTGAAGGATGTCTTGAGCCTCTGGGTAGTCCTTCATGGCAGCGAGGACATCCTCTCTGGAGAGGCTGAACAACTCCGAGTAGCCAACCGAACGGACGTCAGCTGTACGTCTGTGGAATATTAAAAAATTGTCAATGGATTATTCATTATTTAAACAATTTACATTACAAATTCACATTCTGGCGATTTTTCAATAAATAGGCTCAATTTTTTTAAGAATGAAATCAAACAGGGATTTCTTCTCGATGAATATTTCTGGAATATTTTGAGTAAGGACTCACTTATTCAGCCCATCGAGGTTGAGAATGCCGATTTCTCCAAAGAAGTCGCCAGCCTTCATAGTTGTGAGAACTCTGCCAGTCTCGCTGATTACCTCCAATATTCCGTCTGCTATTATAAACATTTCTCGAGCAACCTCGCCTTTGCGACATATCGAGTCGCCTGGGGTGAAAATATAGGCTTTCATCTTCAGGACGAGGTCATGCAAGAATTCTGGCTGACATTCCTAAAATAGATAAATTCACTTTTTCAAATATTTTTCATAGAAATTAATATAATAATTATTTTTTTAAATAAATAATTTCAGTCTCTGTAACGATATTCCATTTGGAGATATTTAGGTTAGTGTTCTAAAGAGTTTGAGTATTCGGATTATTTAAATTTCGCGGGAAAATTTATCGCTTCATATTGGAAAGGGCGCCAAATTTAAACGATAAAAGTCAGAGTAATAGAAAACCTATTGTTCGAATTAAACTGTGCCTTATTCAGGGTTGCTAAAATATCCTAGTTTCTAAATCTTTCTAGATATAAAACCAACAACAGACACAGAAGAATAATAATGTTATGAAAAATAAATTTTTGTTTTGAAATATATTTAAAATACTTTTTAGTTGTGTTTTCGAGTCAAAAAGATGAATTATCAATCAAAGAAATTAATTTTCAACTAAAATTATGAATCTTCAACCAAAAGGATTCGGATTCTCAAACCAAAAGATTAATTTTCTACCAAAGAGACTCACTTTCAACAAAGTACATAAACTTTCATCTAAAAAAAATAAATTTTCAACCAAAATTAGAACAGTTTAAATGTCGGAAAAATAAATATTCAACCAAAACGAACGAATTTTCAACAGAATAGTTTTTGTTTTTCATCCAAAAAAATTATTTTTAACCAAAAATAGAAAAATCAAATTTTCAGTTAAGACAATCAATTCTCAACCAAAAAAAATGAATTCGCAACAACATAATTCAAGTTTAAACAATATTTAAATTTGCAGATGAAGAATCGAATTTAAAAAAAAAAACGAGTTTTCAGTAAAATTAAATAATTTTCAACTAAAAATATAAATTTTCAAGCTAAAATGGAATAATTATATCTTCAGTTGAAAAAATTATTTTTAACTAAACAGAAACGAATTTTCAAGCAGAGAAATTAATTTTTAATCACAATGATGAATTTTCAACCAAAAATATGAAATTTTGACCAAATAGTGTTTTTTTTTATCCAAAAGATGAATTTTCTATAAAAAAAACACTAATTTTCAACTATTTTTTTTAATAAGAGAAATTAATTCTTAACAAAAAATAGAATAGTTAAATTTTCTACTAAACAGATAATTTGTTAATAAAAAAAATTACATTTCTATCAAGAAAGGTAAATTTTCTATAAAAAATTGAATAGTTAAAGTGAATTTTCAACCAAAATGATGAATCTTCAACTAAAAAAATTTAATTTTCTATCAAATACATGAACTTTAAATTAAAAATATAAATTTTCTACCAAAAATAAAGTAGGATAATTTTAAGTTAGTAAAATTAATTTTTAACTAAAAATTAAACGATTTTCCAACAAATGAATTTTCAACCAATAAAATGAATTTTCAACAAAGTACATGAATTTTCAACGAAATATTTTAATTTTTAAAGGATTTTCCAAATTCCTCGGAATACCTAAAAATACCCTAATTTTTTTTAAGCTGTTGAAAATTCCTTGGCGCATCTAAAAATACCCTAAAATTTTTTGTAGCTTTTGAAATCCCTTCCATTTCTAAAATTCTATTGAAAATTCCTAAGAATATTGTAAAATACCCTAAAATTTCTAAAATACTTTGAAGATTCTTGAAATCGCTTGAAAATTAGGTTTTCGAAAATTTTCGAAAATCTTGAAAATACCCTGAAATGTTTTGAAATCCCTGCAATTCATTGAAATCATTGAAAATTCCTCGGAATCTTTAAAAATACCCTAAATTTTTTGACGATTTTGAAAATTCCTTGGCGCCTTTAAAAATACCCTAAAATATTTTGAAGCCTTCAATTCTTTGAAATCTACTAAAAAATCCTTGGAATTTCTTTAACTTCAACTTTAATTTCAGAAAAACTATTGAAAATTTCTCATAATCTTTGAAAATACCCTAAAATACTGTAATTTTTTTAACACCTTGTAGATTTTTACAACATAGTAAAAAAAATATTATTAAAAAGTTATATGTGAGAGTGGTCCTAAGTCGGCACAGTAAGAGTTTTTGTCGAAAACAGTGGGAAAACAGGATTTATTGGCGCTTTAGTGTCTTTGGTCGGGCATCAGGATCCTTTATCTACAATTCTATATCGGTCGGAGCAGTGTCCTAAGTCGGCACCCCCTGGTCCTGAGTCGGCACATAATTTTTTTTCACTCAAATGCAAGAGAAAGGGGAGGTTATGTAAGTTTTAGAAGAAAACGGACAATCTTGAAGCATCTGAATATTTCAGGTTTATAACTGCCTGCAAATATGCAATCAAAATACAAACAAACTGAAAGAGAATCAACAAGAGACGAATGTCATAGAATTGAAACACAACAAAATAACACACAAATAACAATAAAAAACAACAAATAAAGGTGCCGACTTAGGACCACCTCTTTGGTGCCGATACAGGACCACTAATAATGTTAACACATTTCATGCTATTACGCACACGAAACAAATCCGAAGGTAAAATCGACTTCATCAGGCGAATGCACACATACCAGAGAAACCAACGTATTTAATCGATTGAACTTTTAAAAATATTCACACCCCTGTTGCTGCTTCACAGGAATGGAAGAAAATGAAATTACGTTTGCACGAAAAATTTACAATGTCAAGCGAAAACTGAAGCGACAATTGTCAGCGTAAATTAGGTCCATCTATGAGAAACGCGAGGGTGCCCGCCTAATCCACAGTGCCGACCTAGGACAACTTTCATCTATAGATTTTTGAGTAGTAGAAAATTGTACTTTATCGTTAATTTTGTTACTTTTCTACAAGAAAATACAAGAAAAAGTCAGTTATTTGTATTTAACTGTATTTTTTTGTAAAATTTGGTAAATTTGTTGTAAGAAATTACATTTTTAAGGAAAAATTAGAGTTTCAGAAATGTTGTACTTTTTTGTGGAAATTTTTCCAACCAGGGATCAGGGAATACTTCCAGTATATTCCAAGTGAATTTCCAGATATGAAAGTGTACAAATGCATTTCCTTTTAATATTTCTGAAATATCGAAGCCACCCGGTGCATGATGGGCTTATATGAGATGAACTTATTCGAACGTCTATATATATAGAAGAATACAGGTCAGGGCAAGTTGCATTGTAGGGGTTGGTTCAATGGACCTTATTTTTCTCTCAAAAGATACTTTGCACAAATCTAGGTCAGTGGTACCTTATTAGACCTACCAATGGGATGCATCCAATAATGAAATACTCACGATGGAAAAGATTCGGAGATTGTCATTGAGATCCCTAATTAGTACTTCATCCCCTGTTGTGCTTGAATAATAATTTCAACAGAAATTTACTAAACTAGCTGTGAATTTCATCTCGAGTGTTTCCACTGTGTTTTTATTTTCTTGTTTTTATTAAGACATTATTATTTATATATTAGAAGAAAACTTTACCCATTACACAACTTTTACCCAGTGCTGAAGGCATGCTCGTCAGTCCCGCTCAACAGTTCGCTTTTCATCTTGCGCACATCGATTTTGTACGATAATTCGTAAACTAGTGAAGATTTTTTCGTAGAAAAAATCTTAAAATAAGATTAAATTTATTTCCTAATGAATTTTATTTTCTAAATTTTCCTAAATTTCCTAAATCATTTTGCTTCCATTTAGAAAATGTATTTGCTTCCTCATAGAGGGAGCATTAGTTATTTTTCCCAATAAGAGACAAACCAAAGTCTTAATTTTGCTCAATTTAAAAATAGGAATTTATAAAAAATACAAAATAACAAAAATTTTTTTGTATGCAAAGACGAATCAGAAAAATCAAATTTTGTATTCGGAATGATAATGTTTCGAGGTGGAAAAAGGAAGAGAAAAGTTCTGTTGCACCCTATACCTTTCCCAGCTTTATTGATTTCTTCACAAAAATTGTCAGAATTATTAAAAGTTTTTCGATAAAAAAACCGATTTTCAAAATATATAGATTACCATAACTCCCCTACTCTTTCATAAAATGCATTAATATTCTAGGTCAATCGATTCCTCTCGAACCAAGAAATCTTTTATATTCTTGCATTACTTTCAGTTATCTCGAAAAAAATTTACTCTAAAAAACCGTATTTTCAAATATTGTGCATTACCATAGCTTCCCTACTCTTTAATAAAATGAATTAATATTATAGGTCAATCAAGTCGTTTTGAATCAACACAACTTTTCTATTTTTGCATCAACTTCAAATTCTGAGAATGAGACCATTTTTACTATAAGAATCGTTTTTTAATATAACCTAAATGACCATAACTTCCCTACTCTTTGATGAAATCTATTAATATTATAGGTCAATCGACTCCTATCGAACCAAAGAGTCTTTCATATTTCTGCATCAACTTTAAATTATGTCGAAGAAAACAGTTTTACTATAAAACAGGATTTTCAAATATTATGAATCACCATAGCTTCCTTACTCTTCCATAAAATATAT
Organism: Andricus quercusramuli; assembly: GCA_932178445.1. NCBI lineage: Eukaryota > Metazoa > Arthropoda > Insecta > Hymenoptera > Cynipidae > Andricus > Andricus quercusramuli. Next base: position 16,217 of record CAKNXH010000899.1, read on the forward strand.
CAATATTATAGGTCAATCAATTCGTCCAGAATAAACAAAACTTTTCTATTATCGTATCAACTTTTAATTATGAAAATGAAAAAATTTTTATTAAAACAATCGAGTTTAAAAATATGTAAAATACCATAACTTCCCTTCTCTTTCATAAAATGCATTAATATTCTAGGTCAAACGATTCGCTTCGAACTAAAGAATCTTTTATATTGTTGTATCAACTTTGAATTATGTTAATAAAAAAAGATATACTATAAAAAAA
>CAKNXH010000899.1:24196-45447 GCA_932178445.1 Andricus quercusramuli
TTCCCTTTCCCTTTCCCTTTCCCTTTCCCTTTCCCTTTCCCTTTCCCTTTCCCTTTCCCTTTCCTTTTCCCGTTTACCTTTCTCTATACTTTTTTCCTTTTCTTCTTTTCTCTCCTTCCTATTTTCCTTTTGCTCTCATATCCCCCTTTCCCCTTTCTATATTTTTCCTTTTCCCAGAGGGTCTTTGCCTTCCTTTCACCTTTCCCTTTCCCTTTCAAGTGAAAATTGAACAATGAACATGATTCGACCGAGTGTTTCCTAACTGGGAATTTATTTCTTACCCTGTTATTTTTTCCCCTGTTTCTCCTCCCCCCTTTCCCTCCTGCGTTTTTCCCCTTACCCCTTCAAATTTGCCTTTCCCTATTCTTTTTCCCCTTTTCTTCTTTTCTCTCCTTCCTATTTTCCTTTTGCTCTCATATCCCCCTTTCCCCTTTCTATATTTTTCCTTTTCCCAGAGGGTCTTTGCCTTCCTTTCACCTTTCCCTTTCCCTTTCAAGTGAAAATTGAACAATGAACATGATTCGACCGAGTGTTACTGGGAATTTCTTTCTTACCCTGTTATTTTTTCCCTTGTTACCCCTCCCCCCTTTCTCTCCTGCGTTTTCCCCTTTCCCCTTTAGATTTGCCTTTCCCTATTCTTTTTCCCCTTTCTTCTTTTATCCCCTTCCTATTTTCCGTTTTCTCTCATTTCCCCCTTCATCTTTTCCTTTGCATTTCCCTTTCCTTCCCCTTTTCCTCGCCTTGCCTTTTTCCTTCCCATCTACCTTCATCTGTTTTCCCCTTCTCTTCATTCCTCTCCTTCCTATATTCCCCATTCTCTCATTACCCCTTTTCCATTTTCCCCTTTCTATACTTTTCCATTTTCCCGTTTCCCTTTACCTTCCCCTTCTTCTTTGCCCTTTCCCCCTTCTCACATTTCTGAATTTTCCCCTTTTCCTTTGCCTTCCTCTACCCTTCCCCGTTTTCCCTTTTCTCTTTTCCATTTTCCTTCCAAAATACTTGTTTCCCTCTTCTTCTTTTCTCCTCTTTCTATTTTTCTTTTCCTATCATTTCCCCCTTTACATCTTTCCCCTCTTCCCTTCTCCTCTTTTTATATTCCTTCTTATCCCCTTTTTGCCTTTCCCCATTCTCCCCCCTTTTCCCTTTGTCATTCACCTTTCTCTATACTTTTTCCCTTTTCTTCTTTTCTCTCCTTCCTATTTCCCTTCTTCTCTCATTACCTTTTTCCCCTTTCCACATTTTCTCTTTACCCTCTTTTCTTTTTTACCTTCGCCTTTCCCTTCCCTTCCCCTTTGTCTTCTCCTTCCTGTTCACTTATTGGAAATTTTCTTCTTACTGTCTTCCTCTCTTTTTCTTTTTCCTTGATTTGCCCTTCTCCTCCTTCTTTTCTCCCCTCCCCATTCACCTTTCTCCATACTTCTTTCCCTTTCGTCTTTTCTCCCCTTTCTATTTTCCGTTTTCTCTCATTTCCACTTTCCATATTTCCCTCTTTCCCCCTTTCCCCTTTTCAAATTTCCGAATTTCCCCCTATCGCTTTGCCTTCCCTTCCCCCTTTTCCCGTTTCTCCTTCCCATTTTTCTCTCCATACACTTGTTTCCCTTTTCTTCTTTTCTCCTCTTTCTATTTCCTTTTTCTCTCATTTTCCGCTTCACATATTTCTCCTCTTTCCTTTGCCTTAGATTTTCTCTCCCCTTTTCCTTTCCCCTTATCCCCTTTTTGTCCTTTTCCGTCTGTTCGAAAGTGACGAATTCTGATTTGGAACAGCGATTTTTTTTTGTGATTTCCCTTTTTATTCATCAGAATTTTTTTTTAATTTTTCGTTCCTGTCAAAAATTATCTGTTCCAAGTAAAAATTATGATTCTTCACGAAATTTTCTATTCCAAAGTCAGAATTATCCCAGTATCAAGTCAAAATTATATTTATTTACAAAATTCTTTATAATTCAGAAATAAACTCTTTTCTTCCAAAATTTGAAAGTAGAAAGTGTAAAATTGTGAACAATTCTGACTTGAAAGAGGGATTTCTTTCAAATTCTCTTCTTCTAATTCGAAGAGGCAATTATGTAACTTTTTCGTTTACACTTCCAATTTCTCGAAATTGACGTCAGTTGTATCTTTTCTGACATTTCAATTTAATTGTGGCAGTTATTACAAAAAATTAGAATTCTTCCAGAAAATTCCCTGTCCTAAACTCAAAATTATAATACCTTGCGGAATACCCTGCTCAAAAATTAAAATTATAATTCTTTACGTGAACTTCCTACCCTAATTGTCAAAAATGTATTTCTTCACTGAAATTCAGTGTCCCAAACTCAAAATGATGATTCTTCACTGAAAGTCCCTGCCCCAAAGTAAAAATTATATCATTATTTAAACAAATTGATATTCCTGGTCATTTTCGGTCATTTCCCGGTTTTCCCGATTTCCCGGTAAGGTAAGCACCCTACGGAAGATCACTCACCTAAATAGTGCCTTCAGAACAAAAATGTGTACATAAGGCACTAGATTTGTTTTGCGTTCATTTGGTAGCAGGCCTGGGTAGAGGGGGAGTAAGAAAAATGAGAAGATGGAAGAGGGGGAGTGGCAAAAGGGGTATTGGGGGGTAGATTCAGGGGGCGAGGAATAGCGGATAAAGATCAGATAGGCGCAATTTTTAGCGGGCAGAGTGGATAGAAGTGTAGAGGGCTCAGTTGGAAAGGAAGAGGGGTCAGTTGGAAAGGAAGAGAGGACAGGCAGGGCCATTAGAGAGGGGTACATAAGAGCAAGGATGGTCGGATGACACCTCACCTGAAAGATTGTGACTTTCAGAACAGCAATGTAGACATGAATCGTGAAATTTGTTTCAAGTTTATCTGCTAACGGACCTACGTGAATGGGGAATAAGGGGGATATGGTGATAGAAGAGATGGAGGGGCTGATAGGGTATTAGGGGTAGAGATCTGTTTGGGGGGTTGTGAAGCAACATCAGAGAGGCAGAAGTATAAGTGGACAGTGGAGAGAAAAAAGGTAGAGGGAAAGAGGGATGGAAATTTTTTCATCCCTACCCTACTACCTCTGAATCGAGGGAGCAGCGTGGTGAAAATAGCTGGAGGGACTTAAAAGAGAATGTGCAGAAGGAAGAAGAGGGTACTGAGCTTTAGAAAGAAAAGGACAATAGTGATTTTAAAGCTGGAGAAGAGTGTAGGAGCAGCACATATAAGAGGGTCGAACTAACTTGGAAGTTAGCCCACTCCTAATTTCTCTTTCATCCCGGATGAGCGCTCACCTGAAAGATGGTGACCTTCAGAAAAGAGAAGTGGACATGAAGCGCCACCTCTCTTTGGAGTTTATCCGGTATCAGGGACGAAGTAGAGAAACGGCAGAGGAGAAAGAAGATTTGACAGGAGATGGGTTGAGAGGTGCAGATGGACAGGGTAAATGGGCATTTGGAAGAAAAGGAATAGAGCGGCAGTTGGGTGGAACAAATACGGAAGGGAGTGAGGGGAGGGAGGCGCAATATTGGTGAGTGAATGAAGAGGGAAGGCATAATTGGATAGAGGAAACACTGGACAAGACTGAGAAGACACCCCTCTCCTCCTCTCCAATTTATCCTGGATGAGCACTCACCTGAAAGATGGTGACCTTCTTCAGGACAGAGAGGTTGACATGGAGCGCCAGCTCCGTTTTGAGCTTATCTGGTAGCAGACCGAGAGCAGTGTTGATGTCACCTCCTCCCTGGATTCGACCCCTGGACCAGCTGTAGTCGTACCACCTTAGGACCCTCCTTTTCATCCCCCCAGGTACCTTGTGATGTCTCATGTAGGTTTTTGCCCCATCCAAGAGTCTCTCAAACTCCAGCCGATTTGCGTTCCGATTGGTAATGACGTTTCCAACTTGGCCGACTATCGTGGCGAAAATGAAGACTCCGATGAGGTAGCTGATGATGGTGAAGACATATCTGTGGAACAATAGATAGAAAAGGGTCGATCAGTCTTCATCAGGCTCAGGTCGCCAGGATTTGGACGAGCGGCCCCCGCCGGAGCCTTCCTCCTTCCTTTGCAATTTCTCTTTATCTTTATCTTTACCTAACTTTATCTTTATCTCTATCTTTGGGCTAAACTTTATCTTTACATTCAGATTTATCAAAGGTGCGTGAATTTGCCCAAGATTTCAATTGTAGTTTCCACTTGACTGGAGGCAGAAAATTAAGTAGATGAGCAGTTCTAAATATGGATTCCTGTTACCGACATTTACCGACATTAAACTTTTGATGGTTTGATTCCGTGCTGAACTATGAACTTCTAGATCAACTTGGATGCCCTCGCAAATTAAGGGAAACGTGCAATTTCAAGAATATGATTGTTGTAGAAGTGTTCTTGTCAATATAAAGGGTTTCAAAATGTAGAAAAATTATTCATTTCTCACAAAAATTTTAGCAGGAGAAGATTCTAGAAGAGAAGATCCTAGAGGAGGAGATCCTAGAGGAGAAGATTCTAGAGGAGAAGCTTCTAGATGTCAGTAAATTTCGGTAAGAGGAATCAATATTTAGAACATTGACCCATCTACTTTGTAGAATTTGGGGCAAATTCATGACACTCATCTCTAAATTTATTATCTTGTTCTTTAGATTTGGATTTAAAAATACTGATCAAGATTTTGGACAATAGATTTTTCTTTCTCTTAGACTCATTTTCTTATATTTGTTCTATTATCTCCTCCGCAAACTCGTTTCCGCCATTTCCGTTCCTTCCGGCCCTTGTGCATTTAAAACATCGTTGTTCCGCCTAATCTTTAATTCTAAAGGAGCCCACTTTGTCTCGTCCCGATTTCCGACCCCTGATCTTTATCACTCAATAAGCCTCCCTATTACGACACTTCCGGTTTGAGTTATTCTTAAAGTTGCCCTTACATTCTAAGCAACTGGGATTCATGGTTAAATCAAAATTTTCCTATTTTCAAATGCAATTTTTTGTAATAATTTAATTTAGAAAAATTGTATCCAAGTTAGGGAAGGAGGATCTTGGATTTCGATTTGTTAAAGTCTTGGATAGTTTTAATAATAGTTCAAGCCCTTTTTGGAACATTCCAATACTACGGAGATTTTTTTTTAATTTTTAAAAAACTTTTTAAATTTTAAAAATTTTTAAAATTTTTTTAAATAAAAAAAAAATACCAAACGTATTTTTTTGGGAAAATGCATTTTTATTTTAGAATTCTGAGTGGATTAGGCATGGTTTTAAAGTTACTGAGGCCTTTCAGAAATATGTACTTCTGGCCAACTTCATCAAAGTAAAAAAATGGAAAAAAAATATTCATGCTTCTACTTTTCAGAAATTGGAATTTATTTTGCACACTCCTTTATTTCCGAAAGAGTTCTAGAGTTCTAACCAAACGTTATTTCAAAAACGAAGAATCAAAAAACAAAGAGTAACAACATTTTTAAATCCCATAATTTTGAAAAAAATGTTGTTGAATGTTTTAGAAGTCCTAACCAGAAATCTGTTTCCCGCCAAAAGAGTTCTATAAAAAAACTCTTTCTGACCAAGTCAAAATAAAAATAAAACTACATCACTTTAAAAAAAAACATTTTCAAATCTGAAGAGTTTCAGGAAAGAGTTCAGATTGAAAGAACTTTTCATACAACTCTTTCGGGGAGGAGCAGAACTCTAATCAGAACTTCTGGAACTCTTAGAATTTCCAAAATTTTTGCGTGTCGTCAAACTGCTCTTTTTTGTTGGATTTTAAGTTGATTGAAAAGTGTTACTTACTTTTTTTATATAACTCTTTTTGTGGCAACAGAGCTCTAATTAGAACTTCTTGAGCTCTTGAAATTTTTAAGTATCTTTGAAATGCTATCATTTTTGAGACTTTGGGTGAATCTGAAAGTATGTTAATTTTGTATATATCTCTTTCCAAGGGGCAGGGGCAGAACTCTAATAAAAATTCCTAGAACTCTTCAAATTTTCAAATTCAAAAATTTTAAATTGCTTGAAACTGCTGTGGTTTTTTGAATTCTACGTTGACTGGAAAATGTTACAAGACTTTTTCATAGAACTCTTCTTAGGAGGAAGAGAACTCTGATTAGAACTTCTGATACTCATAATATTTTTGGTTATCATTAAACTGCGGTTGTTTTCTAGGTTTCCAGTAAATCAAAAAGTGGCATGAACGTTTTAATTATAGAACTCTTTCCTGGATCGAGTTCTAATTTAAACTCCTAGAACTCTCAACATTTGTTTAATTTTTGGGGTGCCATCAAACTGCTGCTGTTTTTTTTTTTATCTTAGGTTGATTAAAAAGTGTTCATTTAGGGGGGGGGGGGGGCAAAACTCTATTGAGAACTCTTAGTACTCTTAAGATGTTCGAATTAAAAAATTTTAGTTTGCTTCAAACTGCTGTAGTTTCTTTAATTCTAGGCTCATAGAAAAGTGTTGCGAGACTTTTTCATAGAACACTTCTGGCGGGGATCAGAACTCTAATCAGAATTCCTAAAACTCTCAACATTTTTGAGTACCTTGAAAGTGCTGTGGTTTTTTAAATTTATGGCCAATCGAAAAGAGCTATAGGAATTTTTTATAGAGTTCTACTTGTGAAGGGATGATAGAGAACTCTAATCAGAAATCCGAGTTCTAGTTTTATGGATTTTGGGTTGATCGAAAAGTGGTATAAAAGTTTTTTGAAGAACTCGTTTTGAACTCCAGAAATGGATTGTGCCAAACAATTTAATTTCGGTAGATTGAGAAGATGACAATTTCTCATTTTTTTTCAACTTAGACCCCCTCCCCCCCAATCTGAAAAATATATTTTCCATCTATTTGAATTTTAACACTATTTATAAATATTATCAGAAACACCAGCACAATACTTTAGTTTTTCAATTTTTAAAAAAGGTTGTTAAATGTTTTGGAAGTTCTGATCAGAGTTCTGTTTCCCGCAAAAAGAGTTCTGTAAACAAACTCTCTCTGATCAACCCAAAATCTAAAAACCTACAGCACTTCTAAACATACGCAAACATTTTCAAATTTGAAGAGTTTCAGGACTTCTGATTAGAGTTCTGGTAACAAGAACTTCTCATATAACACTTTCGGGGAGGGACAGAACTCTAATCAGAACTTCTAAAACTCGTCAAATTTTTGGTTGTCATTAAACTGCTGTAGCTTTATAGATTTTCAGTAAATCAAGAAGAGTTATAAAAGTTTCAATTATAGAACTCTTCCCAGGAGGAAAATCTGATGAGAACTCTCGAAATTTTTTAAATTTCGGTGTGCCATTAAACTGCTGTTGTTTTTTGGATTTTGAGTTGTTTAAAGAGTGTTATAAACATTTTTATAGAACTCATTTTGTGGAAAACAGAACTCTAGTTAAAACTCCTAGAACTCTTCCAATTTTTAAGCATCTTTAAACTGCTGTAGTTTTTTATATTTTGGGTGAATCCTCAATTTTTATATTTTTTACATAGATTTCTTTCCAGAAGAGAGGGGGAACGCAGGTCTCTATTAAAAACTCCTAGAACTCTTAAGATTGTCAAATGAACATTTTTTTATTTGCTACGAACTGTTGTGGTGTTTTGAATTCTAGGTTAATTGAAAAGTGTTACAGCACTTTTTAATGGAACTCTTTTGTGGGGAATAGAGCTCTAATTAGACCTCCTAGTACTCTTTAAATGTTTGAGTATATCTAAACTGCTGTATTTTTTTTCAATTTTGGGTAAATCTTGAAGTATTATAAATTTTGTATAGATATCTTCCGAGGGAAGGTGAGGGGAGACATAACTCTGTTCAAAAATCATAGAGTTCTTAAAATTTTCAAATTCAAAAATTTTGGTTTGTTTTAGACTGCTGTAGTTTTCTTAATTCTAGGCTGACTGAAAAGTGTTACAAGACTTTTCCATAGAACTCTTTTGGCGGGGAACAGAACTCTAATCAGAATTCCTAAAACTCTTGAAATTTTTGAGTGTCTTTAAACTGCTGTAGTTTTTCAGACTTTGGGTAAATCGAAAAGTGTTAAAGGAGTCCTTTATTTAGCTCCACTTTTGGAGGGGTGCGAGGGAACTCTACTCAGAAATGCTAGTTCTAGTTTTATTGAAAAAGTTTCGGAACACTTTTCAAGCAACCTATAATTCAAAAAACAACAGCAACTTGTAGCAAATCAAAAATTATGAATTAGAACGTTTTCAGAGTTCTTGGAGTTTTTAACAGAGTTCTGCCCCCCCCCTCCTAAGAAGAGGTCTATATAATATTTATAATACTTCAAGATTCTCCCAAAATCTACAAAACTACAGCAGTTTGAAGATACTTCAAATTTTTGAGAGTTTTAGTAGTTTTCTGGATTCTGGGTTGATCAAAAAGAGTTCTTTCTATAGAACTCATTTGGCGAGGAATACAACTCTGATCAAAACTTTTAAAATGTTTAACAAAAATATTTTCGAAATTACAAAATTCAAAAATGTTCTCACTCTTATGTTTTTTATTTTTTGTTCTCGAAATTAGGTTTGGTTAGAACTTGGAACTCTTTCAGATATAACTAATAATATAGATAGATATGAATGGATAGGTTTTTTTTTAGATTTTGGGTAAGTCTTAAAGTTTTATAATTTTTTTATTAGATCTTTTCCCAGTGGAGGAAGGGGAGGGGGGGGGGGGGTGAAGCAAAACTCTATTAAAAACTCCTCGAGCTCTCAAAATTCTCAAATTCTGGTTTGCTTCAAACTGCTGTGGTTTTTTGAATTCTAGGTTGATTGAGAAGTGTTACAAGACTTCTTCATAGAACTCTTCTGGATGGGAACAGAACTCTAATCAGAATTCCTAGAACTCTTAAAATTTTTGGGTATCTTCAAACTGCTGTAGTTTTTCAGATTTTGGGTAAATCGAAAAGTGTTAAAGGAGTTCTTTATCCAGCTCCACTTTTAGAGGGGTGGGAGGGAACTCTACTCAGGAATGCTAGTTCTAGTTTTATGGATTTTGGGATGGTCGAAAAGTGGCCATTTCAGGAGTTCCAAACGAGATCTTCAAAAACTTTTATACCACTTTTCGATCAACCCAAAATCAATAAAACTAAAACGAGGATTCTTGATTAGAGCCCCCCCCCCACCTTCAAATGTAGACCTCTATAAAAAATCCAATATCACTTTTCGATTTACCCAAAATCTATCAAAGTTACATCAGTTTGAAGATACTCAGAAATGTTGAGAGCTAGAGAATTCTGATTAGAGTTCTGTTCCCTGTCAAAAGAGTTATATGAAAAAGTTTCGGAACACTTTTCCATCAACCTATAATTCAAAAAACAACAGCAACTTGCAGCAAATAAAAAATTATGAATTAGAAAACGTTCAGAGTTCTTTAAGTTTTTAACAGAGTTCTTCCCCCCCCCCCCCCCCAAGAAGAGATCTATATAACATTTATAATACTTCAAGATTCTCCCAAAATCTAAAAAACTACAGCAGTTTAAAGATAGTTAAAATTTTCAAGAGTTCCAGTAGTTTTCTGGATTCTGGGTTGATCGGAAAGAGTTCTTTCTATAGAACTCATTTGGCGAGGAATACAACTCTGATCAGAACTTTTAAAATATTTAACAAAATTTTTTTCAAAATTATGAAATTCAAAAATGTTGTGACTCTTATGTTTTTGATTTGTTGTTCTCGAAATTAGGTTTGGTTAGAACTGGGAACTCTTTCGGATATAACTAATGATAGAGATAGATATAGAGAGATATGAATGGATATAGTTTTTTTTTCTGATTTTGAGCAAGTGTTAAAGTATTATATTTTTTTATAGATCTCTTCCTAGTGGAGGGGGGGGGGCCCGCCCAGAACTCTATTAAAAACTCCTCGAACTAGTTTTTTGAATTCTAGGTTGCTTGAGAAGTGTTACGAGACTTTTTAATGGAACTCTTCTGGATGGGAAAAGAACTCTAATTATAATTCCTGAATCTTTCAGCTTTTTTTAGTATCTTTAAGTTCTACCAGTGAAGGCGGAGGGGGGGGGCAAACTCTCAATAAGAAATCCCAGTTCTAGTTTTATGGATTTTAGGTTGATCGAACTCGTTTTGAACTCCTGAAATGGATTTTGCAAGAAGATTCAATTTCTGAAGGATGAGAACATGACAATTATTTCTGAACATTTTCTTTCAACTGCCCCCCCCCCCATCAAAAATATATATTTTTGATCCATTTGAATGTGAAAACTATTTATAAAAGTTATCAAAAAATATAGAACAATCCGAAAGGGTGTTAATACTCTAAAACACTTTAAAAAATTTAAGTATGGAGGGGGGGGACTTCACGCCTTATGGGGGGGGGGGGTACTTCCGAGGAATGAAAAAAATCTCAAACGTACAAAATATTTCAACACTAAAGGAATTTCTCTTTCACTTTCCTTTATGATTCGAATCGAATTATTCTTTCACAGTGACTTTAGAGTTCCTTCTCAGAGCCACTAGAATGACATCCGAGTATTAGGGAAGTGCGCCTTTTTTCCAGTCGCTGACATTTTCTATGTAAACCGAGAAAAGGATTTCCTGGCCGGCCAGCCATTTGCAAGATGGCTTACGAGAGTCGACTCCTGAAGAATTTACCTTGATTAAAATATCGAGGACTCTTGGGAGAAGACAGAAGTTTAAAAAAAGGAGGCAGGGCGGAAGAAAAAGAGGGTCGAGTGGGTGGAGTATGGGGGGGGGGGGGGACTATGGAGTGCTCGGAAAAAACGAAAAAAATGAGGTTAATAGAGGAAGTGCTCTTAGCGGCACTGTTTCCACCGCGTTAATAGTCCTTGGACCACGAGACAAAAATGATTATCAACATTTCAACAATGGTGTCATTTTTCATTATTATTTCAAGAGAAACTTTTCTACAAACTCTTTTTTGAAAATTGGGTCGACTGAAATACCGCGAGAAAGAAAACTTCCGTTTTGGGAAAAATCCGAGGAAAAAGAAAATTTCCGAAATTATAAAATTGCTGATAGTGGACATTTTTTGAATGTGTGTCATATTACCGAATTTGGGAAGATTCGAAATAAAATTTTCGACATTGTAAAATATCCGACGCTGGAAAATTCTGAAGAAGGAAATATTAGAAATAGAGAGTTGCTGAAAATTTAAAATCCTCAATTTGGAAAATTCCCGAATGTGTATCATATTACCTAATTTGGGAATTTCCGAATTCAAATTTCTGACATAAAATATTAGAAATGAAAAATTTTCGACGGATTGAAACCCCTAATGGAAAAATTCTTGAATGTGTATCATATTACCGAATTTTTGAATTCTCTAAATTATATTTCCGACAAATATCTGACAATAGAAAATTCGCGAAAAAGGAAATATTGTAAATAGAAAACTGCTGGCAGTTTGAAATCGCCAAATCGAGGAAATTCCCAAATGTGTATCATATTACCGAATTCGAAAATTCCCTAAATAAATTTTCTGACATTATAAAATAGCTGATACTAGAAAATTCACGGAACTGGAATGATCCCAAAAACGAAAATATTATAAATAGAAAATTTCCGACAATTGAAAATTTCTAAATTGGAAAATTCCCCAATGTGTATCATATTACAGAATCAGGAAATTTTCGAAATAAAATTTCCGACTTCATAAAATATTAGAAATGAAAAATTGCCGACAGATTGAAACCCCAAATTAAAAAATTCCCGAATGTGTATCATATTACCGAATTTGGGAATTCTCGAAATACAATTTCCGAGATGAAAAAATATCTAACTCTTAAATAACATTTTCTGAATCCAAAAATATTAGAAATAGAAAATTGCCGGCAATTTAAAAACTCAAATTGAAAAATTTTCGAATATGTATCATATTACCGAATTTTGAAATTCTTGAAATTATATTTCCGACATTATAAAATATCTGATACTTGAAAATTTGCGAAAAAGAAAACATTGAAATTAAAAAATTGCCGACATTAGGAAATCCTGCTAATTAAATTGCTGGAATTATCAAATATTTTACACTGGGAAATCCCCGATAGTAGAAATTTCCCGATTGTGTGTCATATTACCAAGTTTGGGAATATTCGAAATAAAATTTCCGATTTTATAAAATATCTGACACTGGAAAATTCCGAGAAAGGAAATATGAAAAATAGAAAGTTGCTGAAAATTTACAATCCTCAATTTGGAGCATTCACAAAGGTGTATCATATTACCGAATTTGGGAGTTTTCAAAATCAAATTTCCGACATCATGAAGTAATAAAAATGAAAAATTGCCGACAGATTGAAACCCCTAATTGAGAAATTTCCGAATGTGTATCATATTACCGAATTTGGGAATTCTCGAAATGAAATTTCCGACATTTTAAAATATTTAACGGTGGAAAATTCCTGAAAATGGTAATATTAGGAATAGAAAGTTGCTGAAAATTTAAAAAACGCAAATTGGAAAATTTTCAAATGTGTATCATATTACCAAATTTGCGAATTTCCGAGATAAAATTTCCCAAATTGAAAAAAATATTAGAAGTAGAAAATTTACGACAATTCAAGAACCCAGATTGAAAAAATTCCGAATGTATCATATTACCGAATTTGTGAATTCCTCAAAAAAATTTCAATATTATAAAATAACTGATACTGTAAAATTTCCGACACTGAAAAATTTCTGAAAAAGGAAATATTCAAAATAGAAATTTCCCAAAAATAGAAAACTGCCGACAATTTAAAATTCCCAAATTGAAAAATTCCTAAATGTGTATCATATTACCGAATTTGAAAATTTCAAATTTTCGGCAATATAAAGTATCAGCACTGGAAAAATCTCAAAAAAGGAAATATTAGAAATAGAAAATTGCCAAAAATTTAAAATTCCTGAATGTGTATCATATTACCGAATTTTGAAATTCCCGAAAAAATTCCGACATAAAATATATGAAACTGTAAAATTTCCAATACTGAAAAATTCCTGAAGGAGATATTTAAAAAAGAAAATTCCAAAAAATAGGCAATTGTCGACAATTTGAAATTCCCAAATGTGTATCATATTACCGAATTTGGGAATTCCCACACTAAAATTTCGACTGATCAAATTGCAATCTCTTCAAAAGCATTTCTCATCAGATTTAAAACGACGTAAATGCTTCGGAACTCAAAAGGAAAAAAAAAACGATTTTTATTGCTGAATAAAGTATCGTTAAGTTGCTATTTCGTCAGCTAAAAGAGGACACTGAAGGATTGCGAATCACTATTTTGTTTTTATTTTCCACGACAATTCTGATAAAAGCACTCCCAATAAAATTAAGTATGGAACAAAATAATTAGGGATGTTGATGAAATTAAAAACAATGGTCGAGAAGGAAATTGAAATTTAAAAAAAATACGAAAAAATAAAAGGGGTAATAAAAATTTTGGGAACAAAATATTTAAGAGTTCAAACTGATATTTTTAATAACTAAATACGAATTAATTGTTTCTAAAAATAATACTCTAATGAAAAATCTTCCACAATTTTAGAATTATTTTGAACCTCTCAAGTTGGCAGCACGTTATCAAATATGGCTGACGCTTCGAACAGCTGATTATCTCACCTGCGATTTAAAATCCAAAAAATCTTCTGAACCCAAAATACGGATAGGTTTAAATTTACCACAATTATAATATTCATCTGAACCAATTTGAAACAAATTTCAAAGTTTTTCAGATGTGGTTTTTTTCTAAAAAATTGGACAGAAAAAATTTGAGTTATTTTTAAAACTTTTTTACCAAGAGTTATTTTGTTTTTTATAACCATAAATATATTTTTAGGACTTTAAAATCATATTTTCAATAGCAAAATAAAAATTATATGGTTCCTACAAATTAGACCTCTGATGAAAAATCTGCCACAATTTTTGAATTATGTTGGAAATTAAAGTTGGCAGAACTGATATCACGTTATCAAATATGGCTGACATTTCGAACAGCTGATTATATCATCTGCGATTTAAAATCAAAAAATTTTTTGGAACCAAACTTCGAAAAGGTTGAAGTTAGCCACAATTCGAATATAAATTTGAACAAATGTTTGAAGATTTCTAGAAAATTTTTTAATCTTTTTCACCAAGAGAGGAAGTGAGGGAAAATGCCAAAAGGGAAAGCAGGGGGCAGAAGGGTAAATTAAAAAGAGGGAAAGTGGAAAAGGAAAGTAGAAGAAGTTATGGAAGGGATATTAGATGAAATACGAAAAAATGAGGGAAGTAAAATTAATTGAAATAAGGAGAAATAAGGGGAGGGAAATCAGATGAAGTAAGGAGAAATGAGGGGAGGGAAATTAGATGCAGTAAGGAGAAATGAGGGCAAGGGTTTCGAGGGGAAATTAGGGAATAGAGGTACGGAAAATTATCAGAAATGAGTCTGGGGAAGGGAATCAGGGGAAGGGGATTGTTAGCTATAGTATGAGGGGAGAGGAAGTAGGGGAAGGGAAGTATAAGCTGAGTAAGCGAGGAAAGGGGAAGTATAGGACGAATAAGTGGTGAAAGAAGTGGGAAAACGAGTCCTACTTTGACTGATTTTTTCAATAACCTTAAGGTTATCATCAAACCTGCAAAATGATATTTTCAATAACTAAATAAGAACAAGCGACTGACTCCTAAGAATTTGAACTCAAATGAAAAATCTGCCATAATTTCTCAACTATTTGAAACCTCTTAAGTTGGCAGAACCGACATCACATGATCAAATATGGCCGACACTGCGAACAGCTGATTACCTCACTTGCGATTTTTAATCCTAAAAAACTTTTGAACCCAAACTACGATTAGGCTCAAATTGGCCAGAATTGTAGTTTCGATCTGAACAAATGTTCAAAAATGTCCAGATTCGTCAGAGGTGTTTTTTTTCTCCAAAATTCGAAAGGAAAAATATTTGAATTTTTTGAAATTTTTTTTTATTTTGATCGCGCGTATCTAATGAAGGATTACACTCAATCAAACGGTCCCTTTAAGGTGGAGGCGTCAAATGAAGGATACTCGATTCTCCTCACGTTCGGAAATTTCTCTCTGCCCAGCTATATATATATACGAATCAGCCTATAATTGACGCGACGATCGATGGGATGAACCAGCCTGATTCGCGATGATTGCGTCGCTAAAGATAAATGCAACCTCAGGCCAAGCTTGGAGCTTCAGTCTTTACTTCCTACTTTTGTCTTTTCCATTTGTTTATTTAAAATTTTTCACTTCAAATATGAAAGAAGTGACATTTTTTAATTAACAAATTTTTAAGCTTTGATAACTGCTTAGCCAAAATCTGCATCATGAATCAATGCATGGGGAATGACAATACAAATAATTGGATAAATAGCCCGTTTGATTGTTATAAACAAATTTGATAAAAAAATCTTCTGATTCAAGAGAAATTTCTCAACTCATTCATTAAATTTCGAAGAAAAGCATCTCAAATTCCTAGAAATATCTAAAATTCCTCAAAATACTTGGAGATATAATAAAATCCTTCAAATTTTGAAAAATTCCTTAAAATAAGTTAGCATTCCTTAAAATATTCCTGATTACCAAAAATCCCTTGAATTTTTATTCTCCAGAATTTATTTATCTGGAGATCCCTTCAATTCTTCGAAAATCCCTTCAAAATTCTTCGAAATCCCTTCAAAATTTGAAATTTTTTGAAATTCTTTCAAAAGCCTCAAAATCTTCGGAAATCCTGAAAATTTCTTTGAAATCACTTCAAATTTTTTTAATATTTTGGAATTGTTTCGAAAGTCTTGAAATCTTAAAATTGTCGGAATACGTAGAAATCCCTCGGAATAAAATTCAATTTATCCCTTAAAGTATCTCAGAAATTTGTTAAAATATCTAGAAATCTTTGAAATTCGTTGAGATTCTTTACAATTTTTTTTTTAATTTGTGAAATTTCCTGAAATACCTTGAAACACTCAAAAATCTTTGGAATCTGAATCTTTGAAATCGCTTGAAATAAAATTTAATTTATTCTTTAAAGTTCTCTAGAAATCCCTTAAAATCCTTAAAAATCCGAGGGGGAACAACTCCTAAAAATGTTGTCCAACGCATTAGTTGTTAAGGTTATTAGGAAAAAAAGACCAGAAAAGACGAGATTCGAGACGAGGCTCAAGGCGTGATTCAAGACGAGGCTCGAGACTTGATTCGAGACGAGGCTCAAGACGTGATTCGAGACGAGGCTCGAGACTTGATTCGAGACGAGGCTCAAGACGTGATTCGAGACGAGGCTCGAGACTTGATTCGAGACGAGACTCGATTCTTGATTCGAGACGAGGCTCGAGACGAAAACTTTCATTCTCTAAAATTGAGTTATCTAGAAATCACTTAAAATCTTTGGAGATCCTAATAAATTCTTCTAAATCCCTCAAATTTGTTGAAATCTCTCCAAATTCTTTAGAATCATTAAAAATATTCAAAATCCGTTACATTTTTTTTCATTCCATCATATCCATTGAAATGTTTGTAATCCGTATTACTGATTGCAAATCGATTCGATCTGCTCTAATTGCGATTTCAATTAAAACGAATAGTCTCTATCTTGCCGCATTAAACGAAACAATTAGAATCTGTCCGACAGAACCGACATAATTATTTTATGGATTTTGGAAATCATTATAAAAATTAAATTATCCATTACAAATGGAATAGTTAGATTTTTAATTTAAAAATTAATTTCTAATAAAAAAACAAAATTTTACAAAATAATGAAATTCTGAAACAAACAGAGGAATTTTCAACTGAAGTTATGAACCTTTAACTGGAATATTATTGTTTTTAGTTAAAAATATTAAAAACAAAAAATTCCACAAATTAGTTAAATTTTCGACCGAAGAAATTAATTTTCTACCGAAGAAGTGAATTTTGAACTAAAATAATTAATATTAAACTATAAAAGTTAAACATTTAATTAAAAATTAATTTTCAATTAAGGAAACGACAGTTTTCCAACAAAATAGTAAAAATTTGAACCAAAGAGATGAATTTTTAAATAAAATAAAGAGTCTTCAACCAAAATTAACAAAACAGTTAACTTTCGAACGAAATAGGATGATTTTTAATACAATTGCTCAATTTCCAACAAAGTAAATTAATTTCCAACCAAATTCTTGAATTTTCAACAAAGTAGTTCAATTTTCAACCAACCAGTAGAATTTTTAACCAAAAAAGACCACTTTTCAACCAAATAGTTGAATTAAAAAAAAATAGTTCACTTTTCAACCAAAAAGATGAATATTCAAGCCAGAATCTTAATTTTCTACCAAAAAATGAAATTTCAAGAAAATACATAAATTTTCAACTAAGAAAGGTCATTTTCACCCAAAAATGTAATACTTAAATCTTCATTAAAGAAAATTAATTTGCAGCCACAGAAAATAATTTTTTGTTAAAATATTTAAATATCTAACCCAAAACGATGAATTTCCAACACAACAGTTGAATTTTCTACAAAAAATAACTTTTGCTCAAAATTGTGAAATTTTTCACAAAGTAGAATAATTTTTAAGGAAATATATTTTCAACAAAAATCATGAAATTTCAAAAAAGTTTAGTTTTCAACTAAAAACATGAATGTTCAAGAATCATTATTTTCTACGTAAAAAAGGGGGGGTGTAGAAGGGGAAAAGAGGGGGAGTACGTGAAGTGAGGGGAAATACGGGTTGAGGAAGTGAAGAGAAAATAGGGAAGGTGAGCAGGGAAAATGAGGGGAGAAAAAGTAGGGGAAATTATGGTAGAAGAAGTTATGGAAATGAGGATAAGGGAAGTAGGAGAATTGATGGAAAATGAGAAGAGTGGAAGTGATAATAAAAAGAGGGGAAGGATAGTAGGCAAAGTGACAAGTGATGAGGAGAGGTGGAAGTAGATGAAGTGAGAGGAGGGAAATAGAGAAGAAATGATGAGAAAAAAAGTAGAGGAAGTGAGGGGATATGATGGGAGGAGTGAATGGAAACTAGAGGAGCGCAGAGAAAATGAGGGATAATAAGTAGGGGAAATAATGGGGGGGAAGTTAGAGAAATGAGAGAAGAGGAAGTGATGGGAAATGAGAGAAAGGGTAGTAGGAGAAGTGAAAAGTGGTGAGGGGAGACGGAAGTAGATGGAGTGAGAGGAGGGAAATAGAGAAGAAGTGATGAAAAAAGAAGTAGAGGAAGTGAGGGGATAGATTTGAGAATAAGTGAATGGAAACTAGAGGAGGGGAGCAGAGAAAATGAGGTAGAATAAGGAGGAAAAATGACGGAAGGAGAAGTTAGAGAAATGAGGGAAGGGGAAGTAGAAGAAATGATGGGAAATGAGAGAAAGAAAATTGATGGGAAATGAAGGAAAGAGTAGTAGGAAACGTGACAAGATATGAGGGGAGAGAAAGTAGGTGAAGTGAGAGAAGAGGAGAAGTGAGGGAAATGAGGAAATGGTAAGTAGGAGAATTATAGGGAGATTAGAAGAGGGGAAGTGATAAAAAAATGAGGGGAAGAGTAGTGTGAAAAGTTACAAGAGCTGAAGGAAGGGAAAGTATCTGAAGTAAAAGGAGGGAAATTGGGAAGAAATTATGGAAAAAGAAGAAGAGGAAGTAAGGGCATATGATGGGAGAAGAATTAGGAGAATTGAGAGGGAATTATGTGAGAATTATGTGAGTAGGAGAACTCAGGAAAGTGAGATAAATTTGTAAGGAAAAATGAGGGGGTGCCACAAGGGAGAGGATACGTGGGGTGAAGTAGTAGGGTCAGGGGACTATTTGCTGGAGAAGTGAGAATAGGAAAATTAAATGAGGAACAAGTCGGATAAGTGAGGATAAGCAACGATTGAAATGTGGGAATGGGAAGTAGCGAAAGTAGGAGAATGCAGGAGAATCAAATGAAATGAAGAGAGGGAGTAGGTGAATTGAGCAAAAATGAGTTGAAATTCAGGGAAAGGAGATGAGGGAATAAGGGGAAACTGGAGGAGAAAAGTAGGAAAATAAACGTTGGGAGTAGGAGAATTGACGGGAAATGAGTGGAGGGGTAGTGAAGGAATCGAGTAGAGATGACTGGAGGGAAAGTAAGTGTAGTGAGAGAAGGGAAAGTAGGTAAAGTAAGATGATCGAAAGTGAGAAGAAATTTCAGGAAGTAGGGGAACTGAGGGAACATGATGGGAGAATAAGTAGGAGGAAATGAGGGTAGGCAAAGTGAGAAAAAAGAGAAGCGGGGAAGTAGAAGAAGTGGAGAAATTAGGGCAGGGGAGCTAGAGCAAGTGAGGGTTGAGAAGGAGGGGGTACACGAAGTGAGCGGTGTTGTGGGTTGGGGAATTAAGGGCAGGGGAGTGTTGGCTGGAGAAGTGAGGAGAGGGGAATTAGATACGGAAGAAGTTGAAGAAGAAAGGGAAAGGGAAGGTTAAACTGTATGGAGAGGACGTAGATGAAGATGATGAAAGTAGAGGAATGCACAATTAGGTTTACACCGAATGAAAGAAGATAGGGTGGGGGGGGGGGGGGGAGGCAGTGAAAAAAGTGATCTTTCAGGGCCACCCTATATTGAGCTATTTTGGTGATTATTTACATATCCTAAATGGCGTTTCCATCGGGAAATTGGGAAATTAGGAAATTGGTGATGGGAAGAGCTCGAAGGGCTCCATGTAGGGGATGTTCGCTCATGAATTAATGATTGAATTGACGCCGAGCGCCTTGACTCCAGACATGGACATACAAGCACAAAAGCAGCTAAGGGTGTTGGATGTGGTGCAAGTTCTCTCAGCAGAGATATCCGGCGTTATCGGAATTACAAGTAATCCTTAGTGAGGCGGGATCAACGAGCCTGCAGCGCTTGATTTAATTAATAATCGCATAACGGGTCTCTGCTATTTCTCTTTCCATCAAAATGCGACTAACTTCTCTCATATATGTACATATATGTATAAGTTTTGTTTCAAAATTGGTGCACTAATTAATTTTCACGAGGGGTAACGTTTAGACTGTGCTATGTCAATACCACTCTCTTCAGGCTATGTGATGAATGGGTCACTTTTTTTATTTCCTAACTTATTTTTACACGAATAGCCACATCGAGTTGAAAATTTGGAATAATAAATAATAAGCTCTAAGGAAAGTGGGTCTGGTCCTAAATTTTATTAATTATGAAAAAAGTTTTTTTATAAATAATTTTTGGTTGCTTTTTTCATGATTATTAACATTTAGGACCATATCCACCTTTTTTAGAGCTTCTTATTTATTTTCTCAAATTTTTAAGTTGATGTGGCTACTCGTGTAAAAATAAGTTAGGAAATGAAAAAAAGTGTTGGTAAGGTAGGAATCCGGTCACGTGACCCACTCATCAAATGGCCTTAAAAGAGCCTATCTAGGATTCGTCTTAGACGAATTCTTCTGAATTCTAAGAATCCCTCACATTATACTGAGGTCCGCTAATTCAATGAATTCCAGGAATTTGTAAAAATCTTCAAATTCAAATAATTCTGTGAATTCAAATAATTCCACGAATTTCCAGAGTTTTGAAATTTCAAAGAATTCTACTTTAAAGAATTTTATCAATTAAAGGGATTTCACGAATTTAATCAACTCAGGGACTTTTCTGAATGACATAAATTCCAGGAATTATACGAATTCGAAGAATTCCATGAATTCTATAAATTTAATAAATTGTTTGAATTCAAAAACTTTACGAATTCAAAGAATTCTATGAATTCAAGAAATTGTTTGATTTCAAAGAATTCATGTAATTTAGGGAATTCAGATAAGTCAAAGAATTTATAATATTCAAGGAACTCAAATAATTTAAGGAATTAAAATAATTCCAGGAATTCAATTAATTCAAGGCTTTTAAATAATTGAGGAAATTCAAGAAATTTTAATAATTCATGGAGTTTAAAGGACTTCAGAGAACACAAGAAAATCCAATAATTCAAGGAATTCAGATAATTTACAGGATTTAGATAATTGAGGGAATTCCACAAGCTCAAAGAATTCCACAAGTTAAAAAAATTCCATGAATACAAATAATTTCATGAATTCAAGGAATTTCACGGATTCAAAAAATGACACGAATTAAAGAAATTTAAAAAATTCAAATAATTCCTACAATTCAAGGAATTCTATAAGTTCGAAGAATTCTTTAAATTCAAAGAATTTCGAAAATTCACGGAAATTGATAAATTCAAGGAACTTTATAAATTCAAGGAATTTTATTATTTCAAGGAACATTATAAATTCAATGAATTTGATAAATTCAAGGAATTTGGTAAATTCAAGGAATTTGATAAATTCAAGGAATTCGAAAAATTCAAGGAATTTCATAAATTCAAGGAATTTCGTAAATTCAAGGAATTT
>CAKNXH010000899.1:46517-68029 GCA_932178445.1 Andricus quercusramuli
CTTCGAGTTCAAGGAATTCTTCAAATTCAAGGAATTTTATAAATTCAGGGAATTTTGTGAATTCAAGGAATTTTATAGACTCGAGGAATTTTATAAATTGAAGGAATGTGATGAATTCAAGGAATTTCATGAATTCAAGAAATTTTATAAATGCAAGGAATTTTATAAATTCAAGAAACTTCATAGATTCAAGGAATTTGATAAATTCAAGGAATTCACTAAATTCAAGGAATTCTATAATTTCCAGGAATTCTATGAATTAAAGCAATTCCATGAATTCAAGAAATTTCACGAATTCACTTAATGCCACGAATTCGAGAAATTTCACAAATTCAAATAATTCCTAGAATACAAGGAATTCTTTAAATTCAAGGAATTTTCTAATTTCAAGAAATTCTATAAATTAAAGCAATTCGATGAATTCAAGGAATTTCACGAATTCAATGAATGCCATGAATTCGAGGAATTTCACAAATTCGAATAATTCCTCGAATTCAAGGAATACTTCAAATTTAAGGAATTTTATAAATTCAATTAATTCTATGAATTCAAGGAATTTTATAAATTCAAGGAATTTTATAAATTCAAGGAATTTTATGAATTCAAGGAATTTTACAGTTTCAAGGAATTGTACAGTTTCAACGAATTTTATAAATTCAAGAAATTTTATAAATTCAAGGGATTTCATGAATTCAAGGAATTTTATGAATCCAAATAATTTTATAAATGCAAGGAATTTGATAAATTCAAGGAATTCACTATTTACGAGGAATTCTATAAATTAAAGCAATTCTATAAATTACAGCAATTCCATGAATTGAAGAAATTCCATGAATTCTATTAATGCCACGAATTCGAGGAATTGCACAAATTTGAATAATTCCTAGAATGAAAGGAATTCATTGAGTCAGGGAATGCTTCAAATTCAAGGAATTTGATAAATTCAAGAAATTTCATGAATTCAAGGAATTTTATAAATCCAAATAATTTTATAAATGCAAGGAATTTTATAAATCAAAGGAATTTCATGAATCCAAGAAATGTTATAAATACACATTTTTTTAATGAATTCAAGAAATTTTAAAAATTCGAGGAGTTTCATAAATTCGAGGAATTGTATAAATTCAGGGAACTTTATAGATTTAAGGAATTTGATAAATTCAAGGAATTCAATAAATTCGAGGATTTCTATAAATTAATGCAATTCTATAAATTAAAGCAATTCCATGAATTCAAGGAATTTCACGAATTCAATCAATGCCACGAATTCGAAGAATTGCACAAATTTGAATAATTCCTAGAATTCAAGGAATTCATTGAGTCGGGGAATTTTTCAAATTCAAGGAATTTTACGAATTAGAAAAATTTTATGAATTTAAGGAATTGTACAGTTTCAAGGAATTTTATTAATTCAAGAAATTTGATAAATTCAAGGAATTTTATGAATTCGAGGAATTTTATAAATTAGAGGAATTTTATGAATTCAAGGAATTTTATGAATTCAAGAAATTTTATGAATACAAATTTTTGCAATGAATTCAAGGAATTTTTAAAATTCAAGGTGTTTTATAAATTCAAGGAATTGTACAAATTCAAGGAACTTTATAGATTTAAGGACATTCATGAATTAAAGCAATTTCATGAATTCATTTAATGCCACGAATTCGAGGAATTGCACAAATTTAAATCATTCCTAGAATTCAAGGAATTCATTGAGTCGGGGAATTCTTCAAATTCAAGGAATTTTATAAATTCGAAAATTTTTATGAATTCAAGGAATTTTACAGTTTCTAGGAATTTTATTAATTCAAGAAATTTCATAAATTCAAGGAATTTTATGAATTCGAAAAATTTTATAAATCGAATTTTTTTACGAATTCAAGGAATTTTTTAAATTCAAGACATTATATAAATTCAAGGAATTTTATGTATCCAAATAATTTTATGAATACAAGGAATTTTATAAATTCGAGGAATTTTATAAATTAAAGGAATTTTATGAATGCAAGAAATTTCATGAATACAAATTTTTGTAATGAATTCAAGGAATTTTGAAAATTCAAGGAGTTTTATGAATTCAAGGAATGGTATAAATTCAAGGAACTTTATAGAATTGAGGAATTTTATAAATTCAAGGAATTCACTAAATTCGTGGAATTCTCTGATTTTAAGGAATTCTATAAATTAAAGCAATTCCATGAATTAAAGCAACTCCATGAATTCAAGGAATTTCACGAACTCAATTAATGCCACGAATTCAAGGAATGCCATAAATTCAAACAATTCCTAGAATTCAAGGAATTCTTCGAGTCCAGGGAATTATTTCAATTCAAGGAATTTTATAAATTCAAGAAATTTTATGAATTCAAGGAATTTTACAGTTCCAAGGAATTTGATCATTTCAAGAAATTTTATAAATTCAAGGAATTTTATGAATGCAAGGAATTTTATAAATCTAAATTTTTTTTATGAATTCAAGGAATTTTATAAATTCAAGAAATTTTATGAATTCAATGAACTTTATAGATTCAAGGAATTTAATAAATTTAAGGAATTCACTAAATTCGAGGAATGCTCTAATTTCAAGGAATTCTATAAATTAAAGCAATTACAAGAACTCAAGAATTCCACGAATCCAAAGAATTCAAACAATTCAAAGCATTTAGATAATTCAGAAAATTCCTTATGTTTAAAGAATTCCACAAGTTGAAAACATTTTATGAATACAAATTATTTCATGAATTTAAGAAATTTCAAAAATTCAAATAATTTCTAGAACTCAAGAAATTCTCTAAGTTCAGGGAATTCTTCAAATTCAAGAAAGTTTATAAATTCGCGGAATTTTATATATTCAAGGAATTTTATGAATTATATTTTTTCATAAATTCAAGGAATTCTCCAGTTTCAAGGAATTCTATATATTAAAGAAATTCCAAGAAATTAAAAATTTAGGAAGCTTAAAATTCACAGAATTTATATAATTCAGGGAATTCCGATAAGTTGAGGAATGCAAATAATTGAAAGAATTCAGATAATGTATAGAAACTAGATAATTCAGGGAATTCCTGAACTTCAAAAAAGTCTTTGAATACAAATAATTCTAGGAATTTCACGAATTCAAATAATGCCAAGAATTCAAGGAATTCACGAATTCAAATAATTCCGCAAATTGAAAGAATTCTTAAAACTGAAGGATTTTATAAATTCAAGAAATTTTATAAATTCAAATTTTTTTTGTAAATTCAAGGAACTCTCTAAATTTGAAGAGTTCTCTAATTACAGGAAATTCCATAAATTCAAGGCCTTCTATAAATTAAAGAAATTCCAGGAATTCAATGAATTTAACGAATTCAGAAAGTTTAGAAGAATTCAATGAATTAATCTGATTCATGGAATTCAGATACTTCAAGGACTTCAAATTATTGAAGGTACTCAAATAATTCAACGAATTGAAATAATTCAAGAAATCCATATAATTCATGTAATTTAGATTATTCAGGAAATTCAGAAGAATACAGATAATTCAGGAATGATTCATTCCAAGCAACTCACAAGAATTCAGATATATCCAATATGAATTCAGAAGGAATTAATGGAATTCAAAATAATTATGAATAATATACTAAGCCAAGTAGTATCGAAAACCAAAATTGTCTCCTGTTTGGGCATGTCTTCACCAGGCTCGAAACGAGATTCAAGACGAGGCTCAAGATTTGATTCGAGAGGAGGCTCGAGACATGAGTCGAGACGAAGCTCAAGACGTGATTCGAGAGGAGGCTCGAGACTTGATTCGAGACGAGGTTCGAACCGTGATTTGAGAGGAGGCTCGAGACTTGTTTCGAGACGAGGCTCGAGACGTGATTCGAGACGAGGTTCGAGACGTGATTCGAGAAGAGGCGCGAGACATGATTCGAGACGAGGCTTGAGACGTGATTCGAGACGAGGTTTTTTTGTTGTTGTGAAATTTGACTATTTTTTAAAGATAAGTTGAAGGATAGCAGACACGAATTCATGATCAAATTGCTTACCCTTCCATCAGAACGGGTACATAATCGATAATCTCAACTGCAATTATTTATGGCACTACAGTACCGGAATTTGAAACGTCAACTTCGAGGTCAGTGAATTCGACTTGGAAGCTTCTGTGACATTGTTAGAGAGATATTTCCGATGTAGCAATTTCATTCCCTTGAGAGATTCGCGTTCCGACAGTAACCTCCAATCGTTAAAATATTTTCGATTTTCGATTGCGACGCTTTTATGAGGCCGCATCATATATGCGAAATGAGAAACCATACTGACTTCTTTATTGCTTACATAAAGATCTTCAATTCATTTGAAAAAAAAAAATCATTTGGTGAAACAATATTTGCTCTAGAGTACTTGTATGATTGATCTTTTTCCCCTAGGGAAAAAAGTCTCATCACTTTGTTTTCTTCATGGATCATTCTTCTTCGATCCTGATGAGAGAAATATAAATTCACATTTTCACGAGCTTTTCCATTTTCAGAAAAATTGAGTTGTTGACTGAAAAGGTTTATCAACAATTAATTTGTTGTGCGAAAATTTTTTTTTAGAAAATTTTCAATTTCAGGGTGATGAAAGTTGAAACATGAAAAATGTTTTTAAAAAAATTAACAAAATACTTGAATTTTCATTTAAGAAAGATTTTTCAGTTAAGAAAGAAACGAAATTTTAGACAAGTTGTTTAATTTTCAATCCAATAAAAGCAATTTTACAACCAAGAATAGAATAATTAAATTCTCAGAACAAAAGATTAATTTTCTGATGAAAAAATGAATTTCCAACGAAATAGTTTAAATTTTATACTGAGATAAATTTCACACTAAAATGATGAATCTTCCATTTAAAAAAATTAATTTTGAAAAAAATAGTTCCATCTTCAGCCAAGGAAGGTTTTTCAGTTAAAAAAGAAAACAAATTTCAATCAAATTGCTAAACTTACAACCCAAAAGGACGAATAAAAAATTAATTTTTCAGTTAAATAAGGTTGTTTTCTTTCAGAAAAAAAATCAGCAAAGTAGTTGTATTGCCATCCAAATAGATGAATTTTCAACTAAGATGATAATTCTTCGACGAGAAAAAATGAATTGAAAAAACTGCTTTAATTTTCAACCAATGAGTTTAATTTTTATTAAAAAAAGATGAATTATTAACTAAAATGTTAATTTTGTTACCAAAAAAGCATGTTTAGAACCAAATGTTTGAATTTTCAACCCACAAAGACGAATTTTTTATCGAAAAGATAAAAAGTTAATTATTAACTAAAAAAAAGAATTATAAACAAATGAGTTAAATTTCAAACTAAAGAGATGAAGTTTCAACTTAAATAATGTTAAATAAAATTAACCAAAAAATTGATTTTTAACAGAGCTCTTTAACTTTCAGCCAAGTAGTTGAATTTTCAACAAAAAAAAAGTTTTAAATTTCAAATCAAAAACATAAAAAAAAAATTAAAAAATTTCTTTGAAAGCTCAGGTTTCAAATTTCTATGTTCCTGCATGTGAAATAATAACATTATCAAGAGTTGACCAAAATAGTGAAACCGCAAATGAACCACCGCTTTGGCCCAGAGTGTGGTCGTATCTAATTGCTCTCGATAGCTGACAAGAGACTACAAGCTGATGAAATCATGACTGAGAGTAATTCCTGGTGATTTAATTTATGCGTGAGGCGAATAGAGCGCTTGACACGGCCCTGAAAGCGGACCAATTAGCGCGCGGCGCCCCTCCACTCATTACCTAGTATAAATAGGACGCTCGAGCGCTCTGGGTCAGTCGAGCGGTGAATCTCGATCGGTGAGGATCTCCTAAGTTGGTGAGTTTAGTCAACAACGAATAGTTCTACATGTTGTAATAATAAAAAACATGAATAAAAGAGGAAAACTATTTTGAAGTTGGAACTTTTTTATCCTCAGAATTTTCAAAATCTTTTTTTCTTTTTTGTAATTTCCTACCAAATGCAGTCATATCTGGCCCCATTTTTTTTTAATAAAAAGGAAAACTTTGTTTGCTTTCCGTTCCTCAGTGAGTAGAACTTCGACGAAACTCTCGCAAAAGGTGGAAAAGGAATGAACGGAACTTCGTTTCCGGTCTCCTCTGTAGATAATCTTCAATATTCCCATTTTGAAGCCGCTGAAGTTCGATGGAAAAGGTCAACATGAATCCGCCCTTTTACAATATTGAATTTATCCTCAACTTAGGTCAAACCCCATTCTACAAATATAATCTTTGCCGGGGTAGTGAATTCGTTTAACTGAACTAATATTGAAAAGGGTAAGGTTTGTCGAGATTAAAATACCGTTTCAGACTTTTAGAAAACTAAAAAAATAGCTCTGATAAAAACAATGTTTTTTTTTGTGGACCATGAATACCAGTGGCTTCTTAACCTTAGGGCCGGAAATGTTTCAAATCTTGTACAATACATCTTTTGGATGTCGATAGCCACCCCGCCTCCCGCTCAATTACAAAAAAAAAATTTATGTATATTAACTGGCTCCAAAGGAAATAATGTTCTAGAAACACGGAAAAAAGATTTTTCACAAAAATTGGGGAGGAAATTATTTTAAATAAACTAGATGAATTTTCAACTAAAATGTTGAATTTTTGACTAAAAAGACGAATTTTCCAGAAATCAATCAAACTTTCTACCAAAAATAATTAATTTTTATTAGAATTGTTGAATTTTCAACAAAATATTTAATTTTGTAACCAAATAACATTTTGTAACAAAAAAGAATTAACTTTCAGCCAAAAATGGATGGCTTTTTTATTGGGGAAGGTAAGGGAAATGAGGAGAGGGAAACTAGGGTAAGTGATAGGAGAGGGACAAGAGAAATTAGGGGAGTGAAACTAAGAGAAGTGTTGGGAAGTAAGGAGAGGGGAGCTATGGGAAGTTATGCGGGTACGGTATATAAGGGGGTAAGGGAAGTAGGGGAAAATTAGGGAAGTGTGAATAGGGGAAGGGAAACTAGAGGAAGTGAAGAGGGGAGAACTAGGGAAAGTGAGTAGAAAAGAAGAGATGGAAATTAGAGTAAATGAGGAGAGGAGATTCAGAAGAAATAAGGCGGCAGCATGGAAAATTGGGGAAAGGGAGGAGGTAGGAGAAATAAGGAGAGGGAAGTTGGGAGAAGTGATGGAAGAGGGACAAGGGAAAATAGGGAGGTCAACTAAGAGAAGTGATGGGAAGGAAAGAGATGGGAACTATGGGAATTTATGCGGGTACGGTGAGTAAGGGTGTAAGCGAAGCGAGGGAAAAACCGGGAAGTGTAAGTAGAAGAAGGACAACTATTGGAAGTGATGGGAAGTGAGGAGAAGGGAACTAGGGGAAGTGAGGGGAACTTATAGCGGCACGGTTAGTAAGAAGGTATGTGAAGGCAGGAGAAATTAGGTGAGGGAAAGTAAAAGAAGTCCAGAAAAATGAAAGGAGGAGAAGCAAAAATAATAATTATTGATAAGAGTAAGAGAGGAATGGCAGCCAGTGGAAGTGATTAAAATGGGTAGAAAGAAAGTAGGATAAGTGAGGGGCAATAAGAGAAAGGGAATCTGAATGTTTAGTGAAAAGTTATGGGGTGGGAGAAGTAAATGGAAGTTAGGGATAAAGGAGGAAGAAAAGTAGTTGAAGAGATGGGAAATGTGAGGTAAGTGATGAGAGGGCTACTATGGTATGGTAGGTGAGTAGCGGAGGGTAAAGGAAGTGGCTGAATAGTGTGAGCTGCGGAAATGAAGAGAGAGGGAAGTAAAGGATGAGGGAATTAGAGAAGAGAGAGTCAGCGAAGGTTGAAGTGTGAGGGGGGGGGGGGGCGATGGAAAATTACGAGACCGGAGATAGGGGTTATGAGACTAACTTAGGAGAGTAGAAGTAAGCGAAATTGTGGGAAATGAAGAACTGGTATCATTGAGGTGAAATATGAGGTATAAAAGTAGGAAAAATTACAGGAGGGGAAGTAAGGAGAAATGTGGGATTGAGGAGCAGGGGGAGTGAGGGGACGGCTGTAGGGGTAGAGCAGGTGTGTAGTGGAGGGGAAGGGAAGTGGCGGAGGAGTGTTAGCTGAGAAAGTGAGGGGGGGGGGGGGAGAAGTACAGGAGGAAGAAGTTGGGAAGGGAAGCGAAGGTTGAAGTGTGGGGAGGTGAATTTAGGGAAAAAGGGGAGGGAAATGATATGAGGGGAAAATTTGAAAGACTCCACTAACCTCCTAATAAGATACAAAACCCTTTTTTAGGCGCGCCTTTTTGGAATAATTTTTTGAACATTTTTTCTTCTTTCTAAGGCCTTTCGGAAGGAGGTGGCGGTCGCGAGAGGAGCTTTTTTTGGTGTAGCTTTTGTTTCTTAATTATCGGATTTTTATTTGGATTTTGGGAACGATACAGATACCCTCCGTTATGCTTGAACTGCAGAAGCCGGGACAGTCGGCCACGTCGAGCGAGGCTCCGGGGATTGCCGCCCGCTATGACTCTGCCAACACAACAACACTCCGCTCACGAGTCTAATTCCTAGGTACTATTTATTACACGGATGGATAGATGAGAGGCAATGGAAGTCAAATTTTATTCTGATTAATTCAAAACGTTCCGATGTGCACAGAGAAAATTGATTGGGGAAAAATTCCACAGAATTTGCGTAACGGTGGGACAGAGAGGCATTTGGGAAAGAAAAAAAAATCACCTCAGGCGGGATTTGAACCCGGAACGCAATTATACATGAGTGAAGCGTTGACCAATTACGCCACCGAAACTGTGGTAGATAATTTCTTGTTTTTTCTTTATCACATGGTGACGCGAGTCTGCTGCTCTCTTATCTTGTAATAATTCTTTAATAATTACCTTAGTATGAAGAATTTTTACCAGATCAGAATATAAATTTAAACAATGATGTTTCTCAATGATGTTTTACAAGGTAAAAGAGATGCAGACCCGCGTCGCAAATTTTCGACCACATCCTTGGTGGCGTAATTGGTTAACACTCTACTCACATATAGTGGCGTTCCGCGTTCAAATCCAGACTGAGGTAGATTTTTTTTTTCGTTTCTACAACAAATGATGGACCAGTAATCGATATTATTGAATATTTAACATGAAAAATAATTAATTATCCTGGTCGTAAGCAGGAAAAGTGTTCTTTTAGACAATCATTTTAATAATTTCCCGAATCATCCAAAATTTCCTAAATTAATATTGAAATAAAAATAAAATTTCCAAAATACACAGATTTTTTAACAGATTGGACCAACTCAGAGGGAAAAGTTACCTCAAATTACAAAAAAATTTTAAATTTCACAAGTTTTATCTACTTGAAATAAAAAATTCTTAATTCACAGATTTTTTGACAGACTGGCCAAACTCAAAATGATAAGTTACCCGAAATTCCAAAAAAAATGTAATTTGGAAAATTTCACAATAATTTATAAATTTACCATAATTTTCAAAATTTTCGTGATTATAAAAAATTTTCTAAATTCATATTAATATTAAAATAAAATTTTAAAAATGTACATATAATTATTTGGCAGATTGGTCAAACTCGAAACGATAAGTAACCAAAAATGATCGATAAGTAACTACAATTTACAAAAAAATAAGAAGAATGTCTAAAATTTTTAAAATTTCAATAAAATTTGATAATTTATCAATTTACCATGAATTCAAAAAATTCCTAATGATAAAAAAAATTCATATTAAAATAAAAATAAAATTTACAATATTTACAAAATAATTTACTGAAAATTTACGAAAATTTCCAAATCTTTTCAGCTTTCGAATATTTCGGTACATTTTTGATAGCTCATCAATTTACCATAAATTAAAAAAATTTCCGTGATTATCAAAAATTTCCTAAATTCATAATAAAATAAAAATAAAATTTGAAAAACTCACCGACTCTTTGGCAGATTGGGCCAACTCGAAGTGACAAGTTACAAAAAATTACCGATGAATTACTATAATTTATCAAAAATTACCCAAAATTTGCAATAATCCAAAAATCTTGAAAATTCCAAGAAATTTTTAAATTTTTAAAGTTTTGGATATTTTATAAATTGACCATGAATTTCTAAAATATTTTAAATTAATATTGGAACAAAAATTAATTATAAACATTCCTTCGAATATATTATTAGGTATAAAATTAAATATATTGAAAAACACATTTTAAAATCACCTGTTAATCTTTGGAATAATACCCAAAATTAAGTAAAATCAGCGTTTTTTTTGAGTAAAATTGTAAGAGAAAATGAAGCAGAAAAGTGTCTGAATGGTGTAGAGTCAAATCCTTGGAAAAGAAAAAATTGTTATCATTTTTCTTCCGGCAGTAGTTAGTGTGTTCAGCGTTCGAATCCTGGTACCTGAGTTTTTTTTTATTTTTCTCAATAGATTTTTTACTCAACTGCATTTGAAAGTTTCCCCAAATGTCTCTATGTCCCTTTAGGCAAATTTTGAGAAATCACTCCTGAATCAATTTTCTCCTTATCGAGTTGGTAACAAGGCTTTTAATCGGATAGCGTTAAGTCCGGGTAGTGGTTCAAATCGATCGGAAAAGATTAAGTCTCTCAGGTAAGAGCTTTAAAGGAGATAAACTCACGAAAGACTATTTTCAAGGCAGGAAACTTTCTAAGAGCTGTTTTTTTTTTTACCAAAATGGAAGGAAACCTACGGACTACGTTCCAGTTTGCCAGAGAGAAAAAAAATACATTTCGCGGTTTTTCTTTCCGGTTTGCGGATGAAAAATTCCAGGCCTCGGACTCAGTAGAGAAATTTAAAATAGTTTCAATGTAAATCAATATATGAAAAAATATAAATAAATAAAATCCGTGAAAATCCCTAACAGTCCCTTCAAATTTTATTTTATTCACTTTTCTAAATAATTTTAAATCTCTTCGAATTCCATAGATTTTTGAAAAAAAAATCATATTTCCCACGAAAAATCCTTAAATCTGTAATATTATAAAAAATTCTTTAAACCCACTTCTATATCTTGATCACTCTTACAGCATTAGTCTTAAAAGTCAAAAAGGGTCAATAGTGGCCTGAGTCCGAGGACTGAAATTTTCTCTTGAAGGTTGTTTCAATTATATTATAATTTTCAATAATAAATTATATAGAAAAAATAATTTTATCTAAAGAACAATTAATCAATTTTAGTATCATCTGTCCGCGGTAGCCAGCAGCGGACTGACGCTCCGCACTCCAGGTCCCAGTTAATATAGTTCCGGTGCGCGAAGTGGGGAAGCGCTCTGATTGGCTCGCGACATTCAGGCGCGTAGTAAGCTTCAGCGGAGCCCTGGGGTACCGGCAAGATTTTAATAAACGCAAAAATATTCCATTGCCTCTTAAATTTCCAAAAGTATTCGATTGTTCTCTGTCACAAAAGCTACACTACATATGAATTAAAATATATAAGTAAACTAAAGATGATGATATCGAGACTCACTCGGCGTTGGTTTCCGGGGTTGGCAGGTCTCCAATGGTGGTGAGAGTAAGGGTCGACCAATAAAGTGACCCAAGGTACTTTCTCGTGAGTGTCGCATACTCCCCAGGTCTGTAGGGGTAGACCCAATCGCCTTGGAAGCCCTCAGCTTCGCTGAGGAGGTAGTAGAAACAGCCAAACCAGTGGGCGAGGATGAGGAGGATGTGGATGAGGTTGAGGACTCTCCAGAGGTTCGGGTAGACGGTTCGCGACTCAACCATGTAGTAGTAGTTGTAGACGCGGTAGATCTTCAGAAACCTCGGGAATCTGAGCATGGGGTTGCTTCCAAGATTTACCTGGAGGAGGTCCAAGGGCAGGAGGGCGACCAGGTCTAGTATGAAGGATTTGGACTTAACGTAGTGGCGAGCTAGTTTTCCGCTGTTGTAGACCATGAGACCTTGCTCGAGATACCCAGTCCGGAATTGAACACCCACATCTAGGAAGAATACAATATCCGTGAAGCCGTCACAAGAAAGCCAAGCTGTTGGAGCCAAAGCTTGTAGCTCTGGAAGACTTTGCCTAACGATCAGAGTCCAGAGGTTGTAGAGGATGCAGAGGGAGAGAAGCATCAGCCAGTAGTAGTAGAAGTTCTCATCAGGGTTGACAACACTTTTTGGTGGCCTTTTATTTCTTCTCGGTCTCCGGCGATGGGTGTTTGGGTTTTTGTCATCTGATGGATCTCCCTCGCCTTCTCCAGTGTCCAGCGTCTCTTGGCTCTCTGGTATCTGTCTTGTGGAAAACCTTTTGAGGAAGGAGTCCTCTCGCTTGAGGGGTGGCTTTTTTTGAATCGTGGAAATAGCCGAGGATAGTTGTACTGTTGTTCGAAGTTTCATCCATCGCTGATTGCTTTTCGTCCTGAAAGTTAGAGAAGTAAATTTTAGTTTTATGGTAATGATCCTAGGGAGGAAAATGTAGAGACGAGAGTTGAAAACGATTGCGAGAGCAGAAGTCAAGGGAAGAGAAAAGTAAAGGGGATAGAACGTACAACAAACGGAGATGCTGAATGAATGAGAATTCTCTCGGCTATGGAAAAGTTAGTGAAATTCGAAGAAATAGACAAATTTTTAGACTCTAGATGAAAGATGCATTGAGAGCTTCGAATGTTAGCGAAATTTTTTCTTGACTTGACTCTCCCATTTCTTGTACCACATGCATGTTTTGTTTCTCTTAGAGTTGGTCAGTGGTTATACAATCTGGACCTCTTATAGAGTATAAATTATAAATAATAAATAGTAGATAGGTAATGACTAAAACATCAAACTGACCTTATATCAGCTATAAGTACAACATTTGTAGTAGAGAATATTCTTTCAAGAATAGAGAATGAAAGACAAATAGATTAGCCAGTCAGAGCATCAGATGAGTGAGAGACAGACAAACAGACAGACAGATAGAGACAGAAATAGAGATAGAGTTACGTACATTGATATCTAAGTTCTAGAAAACAGTTTAGAATTTTTTAAAGATTGTGATTAGCATGTATCATTGTTTTTAGGGAAAATTCGCCACAAAAAAATTACGAAAAGAAAAATTTCTTCACTGTATCTTCAACAGGCATCAGAGACAAAAATACTTGAACATAGGGAAATAAATTCTTCTCAATAAAATTTTCAACAAAATGATTTGATATTCAACCAAGAAGATTAATTTTCAAAAAAAGAAAAAAAATTGAGAAAAGTAGTTCAACTTTCAACTGAGTAGTTTAATTTTCAACCAAGAAAGATTTTTCTGTCTATAGAGAAAAAATATTTCAACCAAATAGTTGGATTTGCAAGCAAAAAAAAGACGAATTTTCTACAAAACACTCGAATTTTCAACCAAAAAATATAAATTCTCAAAAAAAAAATTTAATACCAAATATTTGAATTTTCTACCCAACTGTTGAATTTTCAAGCCAAAAATACTAATTTCTTACGAAACCGTTCAATTAGCAAACAAATTTTTTTTTTCAATTCCATTTGTAATCAAATAGTTGAATTTTCAAGCCAAAAAGACGAATTTTCTACCAAATCGTCAAATTTTTATCCAAAAGTATGAATTTTGAAGAAAAAAATATTTGTTTGCTAAATAATTGAATTTTCTACCAAACTGTTGAATTTTCAAGCCAAAAAGATTAATTTTCTACAAGCTCATTTTTAACCACACAGTTGAAATTTCGAGACGAAAAGACACATTTTCTATAAAACAGTTGAATTTTTAACCCAAAAATCTAATTTGAATTTGAGGATTTCTAGGGACTGAAATTCAAAATAAGGTATATTTGAATTTTCAATCAAAAAAATTAACCTCTAACCAAAAAATAAATTTTCAACGAAAATGTCGAATTTTCAACTCAGAGTTTTTTGAGATTTCCGAATTTTTGAAGGGATTTCTGGACAATCTTGGAAAATAAATTAAATTAAATTGAATTTCGAGGGATTTCTAGAAATTCAAAATATTGTAAGGGATTCTAAAGATTTTAAAACATTTTAAGGGATCTTGGAGGATTTTTAAGATTTTTCGGGAATTTTAACGGATTCCAAAGAATTGCAAAAGATTTCAAAAATTTCTAAGTTTTTCGAAGAGTTTTTTTAGGAATTCTAAAAATTTGAATCGATTTCTAGAGAATTTTGGAGAATTAAATTTTGAATAAATTTCAACGGTTTTCTAATGATTCCAAATATTTCAAGGTGTTTCAAAAATTTCAAAAATTTCTAGGTATTTCAAAGAATTTTATAGGGTTTCCAAAGATTTGAAGGGATTTCCAGAAAATTTTGAAAACTAAATTAAATTAAATTGGAAAATAAATTAAATTAAATTTCAAAGGATTTCAGAGGATTTCAAAGATTTCCAAAGATTTTCGTGAATTTTGAGGGATTTCGAAGGATTTCAAACGAAAAAAATCTCTAAGGATTTCAAAGAATTTGGTAGGATTTCCAAAAATTTAAAAGGATTTTTAGAGAATTTCAGAAAATAAATTAAATTCAAGGGATTTCTATCGATTCCAAATATTTGAAGGGATTTCAAATATTTTAAAACATTTCAAGGGATTTTAGAGTATTTTGATGATTTCCTGGAATTTTAAATGATTCGAAGGGGATTCAGAAGATTTCAAAAATTTTTAGGTATTCAAAAGGACGTTATAGGATTTCCAAAGATTTTAAAGGATTTCTAGGGAATTTTGAAAAGTGAATTAAATTGAATTTCAAGGGATTTCTCGCGGTTCCAAATATTCCAAGAGATTTCAAAGATTTCAAAACATTTCAATGGATTTTCGAATTTCAAAGATTTTCGGAAATTTAAAGGGATGTCAAAGAATTTTATGAGATTCCAAAGATTTTGGAACATTTCAAGAGATTTTATCGGATCTTAAATATTTTAAATGATTTCCGGAAATTTTAAGGAATTCCAAAGGATTTCTTGAGATTTCGAAGATTTCGAAACATTTCAAGGGATTCTATAGGATTAAAAAAATTTCCAAAGATTACCTGATTAAATTTAGAGAGATTTTTTATCGATTTCCAATATTTTAAGGAATTTTTAGCGATTTGAAGGAATTTTCAGCGGTTTGGAAGATTTGAAAGAATTTTGCAGAATTTCCAAAGATTTAAAGGAATTTCGAGGAATTTCACAAGATACATGGGATTTTAAAGGACCTCCAATTATTTAGAGAATTTTACCAATTTTGAGGGATTTCAATGGATATCAAGAAAACTTGAGGAAATCAATTCATTCAATTTTATTTCTAGGAGATTTTCAGTCATTTCAATGGGAAAATTGAAACTTCGCTAAATTAAAGTCTGAAATCTCGTTTTTAAAATGGAACCAAGAACATAATAAACTATTGATTGGTTCTTCAAATATCACAAAAAATGTAGAAACTTTCACTGAACGAAAATCGGCTGGTCGAGCAGTAGTCGAGCAATCCCTTCCTATGCTCGACCGGCGCATGACCGAACGATTTTCGTCTCGTGGACGCTTCCAAATTTTTTATGATAACTCGAGAACCAATAAACATTTTGTTATCTTCTTGGTCTCATTTTAAAGAACAGACATCAGGCTTCATTTGAGCACAATTTAGATTTTTTCCATCTACTTCCCCAAAGCATGCAGAGAGTGAAAATTGAGAATAGAATATTCGTCGAAAATGAAAAATAGATTGGTCTTTCTTACATGCTACCTCGGTCCGTATTAATTAAAATTACTTCAAGTAGAACTCAATCGACGCAAAATTTAATAAGCTTCCTGTATAATAAACATTGTTGATGTTCTTCAAAGGGTTTTCAAAAAATCTAAAGAGAAAAGAAAGAAAGTCGATACACGAGTTCGATTATTAGAATGCTCGAAACAATTGTGCTGGTCCTGAATTGAATCCTTTGTAGTTTCTCTACTTTTTACATTATTTATCTCAGTATTTTTATATTACTTATTTTAATGCTGAGTATCTTATAATTGTTTTCTATACCTATACAAATCTTTTCAAAAATCTATAGGTATGTGAATAAGAAAAAATCGAAACTTCGCTAAATTAAAGTCTGAAATCTCGTTTTTGAAACGAGACCAAGAACATAATAAATTATTTATTGTGTCATGAATTATCGCAAAAAATGTGATAACGTTCACAAAACAAGAATCGGCTGGTCGAGCAGCAGTCGAGCAGTCTCTTCCCATGCTCGACCGCTGCATGACCAAGAGATTTTCGTCTCGTGCACGCTCCCACATTTTTTATGATAACTCGAGAACCAATAAATATTTTTCTATGTTCTTGGTCTCATTTTAAAGAAGAAATTCCAGACTTTATTTTAGCGGAATTTAAATTCTTCCCATCCACTTCCCCAAAGCATGCAGAGAGTGCAAGTTGAAAATAGAATATTTGACGAAAAAATATTATTACGACCATTCTATCAGAACGACGATTCTCCTTTATTTTATCTTCCGCAAGAGCTACCAACCGTGAAAATTGCATTCCTTTAAATTGGGTTACCAGGGATACCAAATACGAGTTTATAGTTAACTCTTAGACCACTCAAGCCACAAGCTAGAGTGCAAGACAGCTATGAGTTTATAAACTAATTTATCCTCGCCCACGTACGCTTTACGAGGCTAAACTTTTAGATTATTCTTAGGGTCTCTATAGTAGGGTGTCCAACAAAAAATTCTATTTTTGAATTTTGCAAATGCTACTAAATTTCTCTAATTATTCAGAAATTCCGCTGAGACTAATTTTCAGAATACAGATGCATAAGGTTTATTTTTAGCCAAACGACTAGTCAAGGAAAGTAAAGATAAAATCAGAACATTGGGATATGAGAGAGAAATATTTAAAAAGATGAAGGAAAGTAAAAGTACTGAGTTCGGCAGCATGAGAAACAGCAAAGGTGAAATGCTATATGATACACACAGGATAGCAGACGCTTTGAAAGACTCTTTAAAGTTGAATTTTCAACCAGCAAATATTAATTTTCCATCGAATAGAAGAATTTTTAACAAAATAGTTTAATTTTTAACCAGAGAGTTAAATTTTTACTAAATAATCAAGAAGACGAACTTTCAACCCAGAAGATTAGTTTTCTACCAAACAAGACGAATTTTCATAAAAATACATCAATTTTTAAGTGATTACTTACATTTCGACTTGAAATGATAATTTTTAAACAAAAAGTGAAAGAGTTGAATTTTAAGTTGAAAAAATTGCTTCACAATGAAAAAAAAAATAATAATTTTCAACCAGTTGAATTCAACTAAAAAATACGAATTTTTAACAAAACAGCTGAATCTTCAAACAAAATTTTTAAGCCAAAGAGATGAATTTCCTACAAAGCAGTTGATTTTGCAACCCAAAAATATTAATTTTCAACCAAAAAATTAATTTATGACCAAATAGTTGAATCTTTAATAAAATAGTTGAATCTTTGACAAAAACAGATTAATTTTTGACCTAGCAGTTGCATTTTTCACCAATAAGGATGAGTTTTTAACCAAGAGGATTAATTTTAAACTAAGAAGATTAATTCTCAACCAAAGAAAAAAGAAATTTTTAACAAAATAGTTGAATTTTCAAAAAAAGAGATGAATTAAAAAAAACGAATCTTCAAAAAAAAATCAAGAAAAGAGCGCAACATTAAACCGAATACTTGACTCTCCAACCAAAAAGTTGATTTTTTAACTAAAGTTACTAATTTTCAACAGAAAAAAATGAAAAATTTTATTTTTGAACCAGAAGATTAATTTTCTACCAACAAATATAAATTTCAAATAAAATAATTGAAAACTTAAACAAAACAAATTCATTTATTACAATGCAGTTGGATTATTAACCAAAAAGATTATTTTTTCATGAAAAAAGACAAATTTTCAAAAAAAGACATGAATTTGCAAACAGAAAAAAAAAGATTTCAATTAAAAATTGCAATTTTTAATTAAAAATATAATTTTTAATTTAAAATTTAATTTAAAAAATTCCAACGAGTAGTTAATTTTTCAAATAAAGAGTTGAATTAAAAAAAAATTGATGAATCTTAAAGAAAAATGAATTTTTAAAATTAAAATAGAAGATAGTCCAACTTATACGCTTTTAATTTGCAGATAGTCAAACTTGGATATTTTTCGAGAAAATATATTTGCATTTTGACCAAAAAAATCGTACGATAGTCCAATTTTGACATCAGATAGTCAAATTGGAAAAAATCCCAAGTTTTGTTTCAACTGAAATAGAGTTTCTGGAATAGAATTACAATAAAATGTTTTGAAATTGAAAGAAAGTATAAAGGTGAAAATGTCAAATATAGTGTTGGAATGTGTTGAAGTGTTGAACCCCTTAAAAATAGAAGATAGTCCAACTTATACGCTTTTAATTTGCAGATAGTCAAACTTGGATATTTTTCGAGAGAATATATTTGCATTTTGACCAAAAAAATCGTACGATAGTCCAATTTTGACGTCAGATAGTCAAACTCGAAGAAATCCCAAGTTTTGTTTCAACTGAAATTGAGTTTCTGGAATAGAATTACAATAAAAGGTTTTGAAATTGAACGAAAGTATAAAGGTGAAAATCTCAAATATGGTGTTAGAATGTGAGGAAGATTTGAACCTTAAAAATAGAAGATAGTCAAACTTATAAGCTTTTGATTTGCAGATAGTCACACTTGGATATTTTTTGAGAGAATATATTTGCATTTTGACAAAAAAAATCGTGCGATAGTCCAATTTTTATGTCAGATAGTCAAACTTGAAAAAATCTCAATTTTTTAAAAACTGAAATTGAGTTTCTGGAATGGAATTACAATGAAATGTTTTGAAATTGAAAGAAAGTATGGAGGTGAAAATGTCAAATTTTGTTCTATATAAGAAAGGACATTCGTGGGAAATAGGGTGTCAAGAAAAATCTTTCTACGTAGGAATTCTGCCTTTTTCTGAGGAAAATTACGCATCTCCTGTCAGATAGAGGAGAATAGAACATTGCCCGTTAAATATAACATTATAGCAGACAAAGGAACAAAAAGAAAGCGAGTGACATTCTGTTTATGAAACCTAAGAAGAACGACCCTCAGAATTTCTGTAATGAAGTAGAATATTATAGAAAAAAATTTTTTTGTCAAGAGGATACGTCGATCAAAAGTACATTAATCAAATTTTAGGGTAGAGTGGTTAGGATTGCTCATTGAAAAAGCCTTTGCGAAACGGAATTATTTTTTTGAAAATGTTTAAAAATTTCGAAGAACATTCAATTTTATCTCAAATAAAAAAAATCTAGCAATGATAGTCAAGTTAAATTCGAAGATAGTCCAAGTTTTAGATTTCATAAGAGAAAGTAATAAATCTAAGACTCTTAAAATCAAATATAGGTTACGCTCGAATTCAAGATAGTCAAAGATGGATTTAAAAGAAAGATTCTTTTCCAAAAAATAGCACTAACGTTGACATAAAATAGAGTATAGTCCGAAATTGATATTACTAAATAGAAGATAATCTAATTGAGACATTCCCAAATGAAGTCCAACTTAGAAGCTTCCAACTCACAGGTAATCAATTTAAACAATTCGAAAAGAATCATATTCCAATTTCAGTATCCTTGGTAGAAGATAGTCACTTTGGATATTTTCAAATAAAATATATATTCTGAGTTCGAAGCTTCCAACTTTTTTATAGCTCCTAAATAGATATTGGTCCAATTTCAACATCACAAATAGAAGATAGTCCAACTAACACGCTCTAAATATGCAGATAGTCCAACATAATCAAATTTAGAATGAAGGTAGTCCACTTTGGACATCCCCAATTAGAAAATAGTCCAAAACAGGCGCTATCTATTTGCAGCTTGTCAGACTTCCATAATTAAAAAATGAAGATAGTCATACTCAAACTTTTGTCATTGAAAGATAGTCAAACTTGAAAACCTCCGAATAGATGCTAGTCCAATTTGGACCACTCGAATGGGGGATAGTCCAACACAGGACTTTGATAGTCAAATTTTATGAATAGAAAAAAAGGAAAGTGTTTCTTATCATGAAAGGATTTTACAATCAAATACAATTTTTTTTCTTAGAAACAAGTAGCAACACTGGTCATGAGGATTCTGTCCAAGGCAAGGGGTACCTCTTGATCTTGCGAAGGGAGGAATAGAGCGCCATGACTGCGCGAACATTACTCCATTTTTGGGAGCCCCTCGTATTACGGGGCATACTGTCAGTCCCAGGTATGGCGGTGTCTTCGCCAACGCTCTCCAGGGAATTTGACGTCGTTGAGTTCGTTCCAAGGCCATTGCTGATGGACTTCCGGAGGGATGGTCTTCGGTGCAAGCCTCCTGAAAACCTGTTAAGAAGACCTATGGAGGTCCGAGCTCTCTATCTCTCTCTTCTTTCTATACTCTCTTTGTCCGTCTGTCCATCACTCTTTCACCCTCTCCTCTCTCTCTTCCATTCTTTGTTCAAAAATCTTTTAAAAATTTTTGTTCTACGTTTCCAATTTCGAATTCTGCAATGTTCTATTATAGAAAAAACTTGCACGATTTTGAGAAAAATACCTTTAAGAATTTTTGTTTAAAGTTTCAATTATTTCAGCAGACTATGAAAGATAGTCCAGCTGAGATGTCCCAAATATAAAGATAGTCAAACTCAATCAAGTTCAAAATTAAGATGCTCTATGGAAAGTATCTTTCAGTGAAAGATAGTCCAATTATGGTAACTTTTATTGAACGATAGTCCACTTTGAACATCCACAAATAGAAAAAAGTTCAAGTTGGGTCCTTCATATTTGCAGGTAGTCAAATTTCCGCGATTTAAAATTTGAGATAGTTCTACTTAAATGAATGTCAACTTCAAAATGAACATAGAACAAATATGGTATCACTAGAAAAAGATAGTCAAACTATAGTATACTTCAGTAGAAGATAGTGCACTTTGAACCCCCCCAAATAGAAAATTGTCCAAGTTAGGTGCTTCATATTTGCAGGTGGTGAAAGTTCCGCAATTTGAATTTTAAAATGGACCTTTTTAAACTCTTGTAATATGAAGATAGTCAAACTTGGAGACCCTAATGATTGACGTATTTTAGATTTCAATTGTTTGCTATTTTGCTATGAAAATATAGTATAGTCTGGAATTGATTTGGATAGTCTGATTTGGACAATCCTGAATGAAAGATAATCCAACTCAAACTCCCTCAATATCCAGATAGTCAAACTCAATCAACAAGAAAGTGAACGTTATTCAAATATAGTATCTTTTCGTGGAAGATAGTCCTCTTTGGACATCCTCCAATAGAAAAATGCCAAGTTAGGGGCTTCCTATTTGCCGAAATCACCGAAAATTCGAACAATTAATTTCCTCAAGGAATAAATTGGTCACAAATTCAGACGACAACACTGGAGGAAATTAAACTCTGAATAAATACGGCAAGGACATTGTTTTAATGCAGAAGGTGTTGAATAATTAAAATAAGATTGAGTAAACTGGAAAGTTCTGAATCCGTAGACGACGAAAGTTTCTCTATTTCCCATTATTTTTTATTTTTCCATAAAAACAGAGTATAGTCTGAAATTGATATTCCTAAAT
>CAKNXH010000899.1:85329-101232 GCA_932178445.1 Andricus quercusramuli
TAAACTTTAAGACAATCTTGTTGTCACATTTGCGAACAAAACCTTCTGAACTTGAGGAAACGAAAAATAAGCTAAAGATCATGGTCATTTGCAGGAAAAATTCGGGGACCGCAGAATGAAACTGTAATCTAAACTGTAGAAATCTTATTCCGTTATGATTCTTATTTTAATTGAAGATAAATCTTTAGGCTCTCTTGTCACATTTGGAAAAAAAATATTCAAAATTAGTTGGAAGATAATCATCATCTCCAGAGAAATTTTGGGACACCGCGCATTAAAACTGCAATCTCAACAGTAAAAATCTAATCCAGTTATGATCCGTATTTCAAATCAAGATGAAATTTGAATCACCCTTATTGTCACATTTGCGAAAAAAAACTTTCGAAAATGGTGAAATAATACTAAAGATCATGATCATTTCCAGGAAAATTTCGTGGTACCACACACTAAGACTGTAATCTTAACTATGAAAGTCTTATTTAGTTATAATTCGTATGCGAATTCCGGAAAAATTTTAAGACATTCTTGTAATTTGCAAAAAAACCTTCCAAATTTGGTGAAATAATCTTAAAGATCATCATCATTTCCAGGTAAATTGGGGGGGGGGGGGGCGACACTGAAACTTTAATTTGAAATATAAAAATCTTATTTAGTTATGATTTGAATTTCAATTCGAGATAAACCTTGAGACACTTTTTTTGTCAATTTGGGAAGACACCTTTCGAAGTTGATAAAAAAATATCAAAGACAATGATCATTTCAAGGAAAAATTCGGGAAATTGCATACTAAAAATGTAATCCACACTGTAAAAATCGTTATGATACGTATTTCAACTTGAGATAAACTTTAAAACACCCTTGTTGTCAAATTTTTAGAAAACCCCTCCAAAGTTGATAAAATAATTATAAAGATCACTATCATTTTCATTTAAATTTCGGTGGACCGCACACAAAAACTGTAATGTAAACTACACGAATATTATTTATTCATGATTTGTATTTCAATTCAAGATAAAATTCAAGAAACTCTTGTCACCTTTCCTAAAAGACCTTTTAAACTTGTTAAAATAATACTGAAGATCATTGTCATTTTCATGCAAATTTCGGGAGACCGCACACAAAAACTGTAATGTAAACTACACGAATATTATTTATTCATGATTCGTATTCCAATTCAAAATAAAATTAAAAACACTCCTGTCACCTTTCCTAAAAGACCTTTCAAAGTTGGTGAAATAATACTGAAGATCATTGTCATTTTCATGCAAATTTCGGGAGACCGCACACAAAAACTGTAATCTAAACTCTGCCAAATCTTGTGTGATTTTGATATAATTTTTAAAATTTTAAATTCTTCTGGTACCTTAAATCACCCTCTTATAAAGTCTAGAGAAGATCAATATCTCTAGAGAGTTTTCTTTAAGACTTCTTTCTCCTTTTGATTAGAAACTCAAGAAACTGTAGAAAACGAAAACTGACAGCTGACTCCATTGCGGGTCAGTTTAATCTCTTCCAGTATCTCCGAAGTATAGAAAGTTCTTTGCACTCTCCCTCTCATTCCTCTACTTTTTTCATAATGTCAAATTGAATAAGAGTTAAAAGAACAAGGGTATACCAGTCTATCCAAACTGTCCACAAAAGTGAACATTTTTCAGGAAGAGTCCAGAAATATCAAGTAACCCTGAAGAGATACAGGATCAGTTTTTTCTTCTCAAAGAATATGTTAGAATATTTTCAATAATGGAAACTTTAGCACCTATATTTTTAGAAGAGGAAGGAAAATCGAATTGGTTAAAAATATATTTTACGTCAGCAAAGCAAGAAGTTCTCCTTTATATTTAGACTCTTATACGGCCTTTAAAGTTCAAGCTATCGATAAACGAAAATATACATTCCAGGGTTCTTTAAATAAATTTTTCTTATTTTGAGATAGGGTTTATGATTTAGGC
Source organism: Andricus quercusramuli (assembly GCA_932178445.1). Taxonomy (NCBI): domain Eukaryota; kingdom Metazoa; phylum Arthropoda; class Insecta; order Hymenoptera; family Cynipidae; genus Andricus; species Andricus quercusramuli. Next base: position 87,279 of record CAKNXH010000899.1, read on the forward strand.
TATTTTTTCAAAAATAATCTAAATTAACAAATTGAGGGATTTAGAAAACAGTGAAGAAAGATTTTGCATTTGGAAAAAGTGCCTTCTGTTAAAGTTCTTTGATGAAGAAAGAGTGGAACACGGTTTTTTTGTTTCCTAGGATGCTTCAGAGCTTGCAGGGGCAGCATAACTCGTTACTATCCGGATTTGAAGTAACAAGCGATTCCCTGAAAGGGTGAGTGTCATATACGTATGCATATAGAGCGTGTTCCAGATTAAAGTCCTTTTATTTTCGTACCTGAAAGCCGATCATGTCCCCTTTTTTCGCAGCGACGAACGGCACTTAGTCATTATTAGATACTGCACTTTTATAAACCAAACATTTTTTTCTTAACTAAATATCAATGAGAAAGGTTTATTGTCCACTAAGCAAATTAACGTTCTACAAAAAAGAAAAATTTGCAACAAAACACATCAATCATTCAAAAAAAAATCTGAATTTTGAAACCAAGTAGACGAAGTATCTACAAAATAGTTAAATTTTCAACCAGGATTTTTATCGAAAAATATTAATTTCATAAGAAAAGTTTCAATATGAAAAATATGTACCTCAACGAGATCTACAACTTTTGTAATCAACATTTTTTCGCGAAATCAATATTTTCCGAGATTTTGGAAAAAGATGACCTCCAAGGTTCTTTCAAGGTCAACTTTTTTTTTTAATGGAACCCCTCTTATTTGCATCGGCAATCTATAGAACAAGAAATTTGAAATTCAAATATGTACCCAGGACGTATATAGGTACATTGTAACCTTGAAGGTCACTCTAAGGTCATTCAAACTTAATCAAGTTCTGCATACCTCTGGGAATGGAAGCTTTTTAAATTTTTCTATCAACGAGCAAAGTTACTAACTTTAAGGAGCGTATTCAGTAGTGAATTCAAGCATGACCTTGACGATGACCTTCTAAGTCATTTCAAGATCTATTTTTCCCATGAGAAACCCTCTTTCAAGGTCACAATGTACCTATATATGACCTGAGTACATATTTGAATGTAAATTTTTCCGCTCTATCGATTGCCGATGTAAAAAAGGAGGTTTCCAGTTTAAAAAAAAAGTTGACCTTGGAAAAACCTTGAAGGTCATTGTCAAAATTAAAATAAAGGTCACCACTGAAGTATAGTTGAAAGCACTGACAGGATTTTTGGCACAGCTAAATATAAATTCAGTCAATATAATTTTGAATTTTTTTTGAAAATTAGTTGTTTTTGTCAAAATGTTAAAAAATATTAATTTAGCAGGAAAATGTTCTCTGAAAAGGTTGTAGATTCTTTTGAAACACATATATTTTATAGTTATACTTTTTTTTTAAATCTTGGTTTTTCGAGAAAAATTACAAAATGATTCTCCAGTTTTTTTTGTTTAAAGAGGGTGGGACGTTGGAAACGGGGTTGAGCGTGATTGAATAGAGAGGTTGTGGTTCACATCCACTCATGCCGGACCCTTTTCCAACAAAAAATCTGGAAATTCATTTTTGTCATTTTTCTCGAAAAATATTGATTTCAGGAAAAAAATATCGATATAAAAAATATGTGCTTTGACGAGATCTACAACTTTTGCTAACAATATTTTTTTGCAAAATTAATGTTTTTCGAGATTTAGAAAAAAACTAATTTCAAAAAAAGTGAAAATTATTAATAACTTAATTTATATGAATCTGTAAACATTCTAATTCAGAGGCAGGCCGAGAAAAGAATTGTGGGAAAGTCATAATGAGACCCTGAATCAAAAACATATAAAAACCCGCAGAAACACAAGAGCTTTCATGAGAAAATGTATGGACGTGAAGGAAGCTAAAGAGGTATGCCAGGACATGAAAGTGTGGCGACAAATAGTCTTCATATTTCTTCAAGAGGAAAGACAATTTTGACACTTCTGTCTCACTTCCAAGATTCTCTCTACTGGAAGTTCGCAATTAAAATCTAATTTAATATAAGGAAGACTACGAAATAATTCTCCAAGAAATTAAACCTGCTATGAATCTTTTATGAAACGCGGCTTCATTTTCTAACTTAACTTATATAGGTTGGAAAAGTTCCTCCCTTTGTCTGGAATTCACAACGTAGCAGAACCGCAGATTCATCCGTCTTTGCCATTTGCAATTCTTCTCTAGTTATCTATAATACTCTGAGATTTCAGTATAATTCCTTGCAACTGGGTCACATTTATTCAATTCAAACCACGCGATATCATTAGATTCATATCCTCCTTTGTTTCATTTTTCAAATTCTCATCAGAGAAGGTAGATTTTTGTAAAATTTGACTACCCCCCCCCCCTTTTTTGTAGAACATACACTTTTTGAAACCCTTTGAAGCTGAAAAACAGTGTGTCTTTCTATATGTCTGTCTGTTTGTCTGTCTGTCTGTGTATCTGTCTGTTTGTCTGTATGTTTGTCTGTCTGTTCGTCCGACTGTATGTCTGTTTGTCTGTCTGTCGTTTTGTATGTCTGTTTGTCTGTCTGTTTGCCTGTTTGTCTGTCTTTCTGTCTGTATGTCTGTCTTTTCGTCTGTATGTTTGCCTGTTTGTTTGTCTGTCTGTCTGTGTGTATGTCTGTTTGTCTGTATGTTTGTCTGTCTGTTCGTCCGACTGTATGTCTGTTTGTCTGTCTGTCGTTTTGTATGTCTGTTTGTCTGTCTGTCGTTTTGTATGTCTGTTTGTCTGCCTGTCTGTCTGTTTGTCTGTCTGTTTTCTGTCTGTTTGTCTGTTTGTCTGTCTGTATGTCTGTATGTCTGTTGTCTGTTTGTCTGTCTGTTTGTTTGTCTGTCTGTTTGTCTGTCTGTTTTTCTGTCTGTTTGTCTGTTTGTCTGTCTGTATGTCTGTTGTCTGTTTGTTTGTCTGTTTGTCTGTCTGCTTGTCTGTCTGTCTGTTTGTCTGTTTGTTTGTCTGTTTGTCTGTCTGTCTGTCTGTTTATCTGTCTGTTTGTCTGTCTGTCGTTTTGTATGTCTGTTTGTCTGTCTGTCGTTTTGTATGTCTGTTTGTCTGTCTTTTTGTCTGTTTGTATGTCTGTTTGTCTGTCTGTTGGTCGATTAAACTATGCGGTTTGACTATTTTGCGGTTAAACTATGCAAGATGCAAAAAAATGAAAGAAAAAATTGTGCGCCCGAAAAGGATTTACAGATTTGTTACTAATTACTTTTTGATAGGACGCGTAGTTTTTGTTTTATTTATTAAAAAATAACATTTATAATAAAAAAAAATAATTTTCGAGCAAACGACACAAGCTACGAAGAAAAGAAATCAAAAAAAGTTGTTTACCCAAAAAAGTGCTACAAATTTGTTACCAATCTTTTTTTGATAAGATACTTAGTCATTGTTTTAATTGCGAAAAATAACATGAAAAATAAACAAATTAAATTTTTGGAAAGACAACGCAAGATACGAAAAAAAATTAAGAAATAAAAATTGTTTGCCCTCAAAAGACCTCTAAATTTGTCTCCAATAATTTTTTGTTGGAACCCGTAGTTTTTTTCTTTAATCGTAAAAAACAAAACAAAAATGATAATTTTTGGACAAACTGCACACGCTACGAAAAAATGTAAATAAACAAAAATTTTACACCCAAAAAAGATTTAAAAATTTGTGACTCATTATTTGTTTGTAGGATGCGTATTTTTGTTCGAATCGTACAAAATAACATTGAAAATTAACAAATTAATTTTTTGGGAAAACGAAACAAAGTGCATAAAATGTAAATTAACCACAAATGTTTTTTTTATAGAGTGCGTACTTTTCTTAATTATTATTTGATTCTTAATTAATAATTGATATTATTAATGAATACTATTAATTCTTCGTTAAAGCCGAAGGAGCTTTAACGAAAGAGAATTCACAATCACCAAGAGACAATTGTCGATGCCTTTGAACTTCAATTTTGAAAGGTCTCTGCACAAATGTGGAGGAAGTACAAACACCGAGCGCGAAGCGCTTGATAAATATATTATCGAGCGTGAAATTTTTTTTGTCCTCAGGAAAAAAAATTCTTGTTTGAATTATATTTTTATTTTTGGTTATAATGTTTTTTCTGTCAAAATCCAAATTAGTAAAAACTCTATTGATGCAATCAGTAGTATTGTGTCTGAAGTCGAAATTAGTTATCTTATCGCTTTACGTAATGTAATTTTAATTAAAATTTTTTTTTATTCTATAAAATTGATCTATTTTGTTGTAAATTAACGGACTCGAACTATGGTAAGGAGTAGATAGTGAATCACATGGTAGTCAAGGGGTCGGTTTGATTAAGAACGAAAAGGCAAGACAGCATGTCAAAGATCATGATTTTGTATCTCCCAGATTGTTGTGGGTAAAAATGAAAGTGGAAATCATAAAAAAATGGCAATGGAAAAAAATGGTGACGAGAATAAGGAGATTTTATAGGGAAGAGAAAGGATGGGCATGAGTTGAATAAAATAAATAATAATTAATAGAATAAGAGATAAGGAAAAGAGAAAGGACGTTGAAGATAGTGCGGTTACTGATAAATGGGGATACGGAGGGCGAAACAAAGGAGTTAAGGGAGCTGATTAAATGATATTAAGAGAGGGTAAAATTAATCATAGGGAAGGCTTTAATGCAGGAAAAGGAGAAAGAAGAGGAAAAAAATGGATAGAAAATGGGATGGGACTGGAAGGAATTTTAAAAACAAAACAGGGATTGGAAAGGGAAGAAAATTACTGAATAAAGTGGAGGAGTGGGGAGGGTTTATCTTGAACTGAAATATAGGGGAATATGAGGAAGGAGAGTACACGCATATAGTAGAGATTTGGAAGAGAGGTGAGAGGAAAACAGCCAAAGAAAACAAAGAGTAGGACAAGGTGCTTGGACAACAACGAGGAGATGGAAATAGTGGTAGGAAAAGTAAGAATATTAGAGGATACAGTTAAAAAAGAAGTCAGCGAAGAAGGAAGAAGAGGTAGCTGGGATCAGGAAAGTAAGGACAAAATGAGAAAGTAATTATGAAAATGGAGAAAAGTCAAGAGCAGTGCAGAAGAATACAGAAGCAAGAAGAAAGAGTACAATGACTCATGTAATAGGAAGAAAGAGGAAGAAAATAAAAAGTTTGAGGAAAATGCAGAAAAGGCTAGCACGGAGGAGGAATTATGAAAAATAATAAACAGGGAGGTGAAAGGAGGAAAAGTGTAAATCAGGAGATTGAAATGTTAGAATGAAAAAAAAAATTATGAAATTCTTAGAAGTGGAGAAGAAAATAACGACAGGAGAAAAAGAGGGAAGAGAACAGAAAAAAGAAGAGGATATCATGAGAGGAGAAATAGAGAAGGCGATAGGGTTAACGGAAGATGGAAAAGCAGAAGGTATAGATGAAATTCTGTGGAGAGAGGATGGTTTACCAGAAAAGTGGAAAGAAGGGATAATGGTACCAATAGTGGTAAAAGAGAAGGGAAACGGGTTAAAGGTTATAGAGGATTGAGTATCAGAGAGGCAGAAGAGGAAAAAAGATGATTCCACAGAATCAGAGAGGGTTAAAGAGGTAAAGGAGTTTATGATAATATTCACGTACTTAATTGTATTATAAAAGGAAAAGTCAAAGGAGAGGAAGGGAGCACAAAAGGAATGTTTGTGGATAACAGGGAAGGGATAATTGGAACTATGAGGAGAAGAGAGATAAGAGAAGGTTTAAGGAAAAGTGTAGCAGAGATTTTTAGAGAGACCAAAAGTAAGGTTACGGTGGAGGAACAAATAGGAGGCAGTTTTTGGTTAGCTAAAGGTTTAAGAGAAGGTTGTCCTCTAAGTCCACTCCTGTTGGATATATTATTATCAGGTTTAGAAGAGGCGATAAAAAAGTGTGACGAGGAGTAAGGCTAGAGGAGGAAGAAATATAGTGGTGCCAGATGGAGAGGTGTAAAGTTAGAGAAAGTAAAGAAACTTGAATATCTCTGTTTTATTATGTAAGTGAATGGTAATGGGACAGAGATATGTGGATGTTAAGAGAGAAAGGATATGGAGGGGTTGCAAGAAGGACATATGTTGGATGCACATTACGGAAAGAGTGGAGAATTTTGGGTTTGGTGGTAAGGGAGAGGTATAAAGGGATAAGTTAAGAACAAGAATGGGAAAGAGGAGTGGAAAATCGTAGAGAAACTAAGGAAGGAAAAAAGAGGATATTTAGCGATAAAGTGTCACAAAGAGGTGGAAAAGAGAGAAAATAAGGCCGTAGAATTATCGCAATGGGAAGAAGGAAGATGAGAGTTCTTTAGAGATTGAGGCACAGGAGAAAGAGGAAATATAGATTATGAAGGGTTGGTGACAAGTGGTAGAGAAAAAAGGTAATAGATAGGTGGAAGAAAATAGAGGAATCAAGATACAATAAATCGTATCTCGTCATACAAAAAGGATTGCGAAAATATCTGGAAAGAGGATGGATGAAAAGAGATAAACAAGAATGACTAGATAAAGACTGAAAAATGTAGTAAAAGAATTAATGTGTTAGGAGAAGGATGCGAAAAGAAAATGCAGAGTACGTGAATGGGTATAGGAGACATAGTAGCATGTATGAGATCGATGTACGAGATGAAAGAAGGAGAGGAGAGGTTGTCAAGAGAAAGTTGGTAAAGTTTTAGGGGACGAGTGACTGGGAAAAAATACATGAAGGAGGTAAAAAAATAGAAAAAAGTATCAGAAATTATATGTATTAGAGAAGAGTATAATTTAGATTAGTTTTTAAGTTATTAGGTAATGAATGATTTAAAAGGGATGTGATAAAGATGTAAAGGAATGGATGTTACGTAAGCCCTAAGTGGACATATTATAAATAAAAAAAAGTATTTTTTCTCTAACTTCATTATTAGATAAGATGGCCTTATGTTTGGAGATTTTTCTTTTGAATAGATTACTTTAAAACTGTGATAAACAAATTAAAAGTACTCTTGTGAGGTGTAAAGCTACATTTTTTTCAATTAGTATCACAGAGTCGATTGAGATCCTTTTCCCTTTTTCTGTTTCAGAAAGTGGCGGGCAATAAAACAAAGAATTTATTTCGTAAAGTAAAAGGATCAGTTCCCATAGTTACCTTCGCTGGATCTATTTACTATTTACGTCTGAGCAAAAATAAAGAAAAAAAATTCTAATGATCGTGGAAAACTTTGAAACCTCTTTCACCATCGAAAACACTTATTTCCTTTGCTCTTTGGTTCTTTTAAATTTTGGAATCGTTAAATTTTTAAGGCTTCAAGTTTCAATTGAATAATTTTGAAAGTTTCCAATTAGGAAGCATATTATTTTTGAAGTTTTCAAAATAATTATACTTTAAAGGTCCACAATATTGAAAAATTGAAAGTACAGGGCATGATACTTATTTTTAATATATTTATCATCCTTAAAATGTGTATAATATCAATTTGATCCTAAGTCGGCACTGTGTGCTAAGCCGTCACCCTCGCGTTTCTCAGAAATGGCGCACATGTCACTTAAGTTTTCGCAATTCGTAGCGGTCCTGTGTCGGCACCAAACAGGCGGTCCTAAGTCGGCACCTTTTTTTTGCTTTTATTGTTATTTATGTTATTTTATTTTTTTGTGTTTCAATTCCATATCACTCGTTTCTTGTTTTTTTTTAGTTTGATTGTGTTTTGAATGCATGTTGCACGTCTCTGGTGGATGTCCATTCTATAAATAAATTTTGACAATATTCTACATTTTATTCAATTGTAAATTGTTTAAATTTGTCCATTTCCTCCTGAAGCTTACATAACCTTCCCTTTTTCTTGCATTCTAGTGAAAAAATTATGTGCTGACTCATGGCTAGGGGGTGCCGACTTAGGACCACCATGTTAGGAAATAGCTCATTTTAAGAAAGTACCTGACCAAAGACTTTAAAGCACCATTAAACCCTATTTACGCTCTGTTTTCGACAACAACTCTTTCTGTGCCGACTTAGGACCACTCTCGCTAATAATATAATTAATTAAAATTTTCAGATTTAAATATTATAAATTGTTTGGTTTCAATTTTAAACGAGAAGAGTTTAGAACTAGCCCAAAAGATGTGATTTCTTCTTTGTTCTTTTATTACATTATAATACAAGATAATGATCCTCAGAGGTGTGTTTAGAAACTTTAATGCGTCGTAAAAACAAAAATAAAAAGACTATATTATGCTCGTAAATTTTAGAGCTTTCCGAGTCTCCTTTTTTTTGATTAAATTTTATGGTGAAATACATTTATCTTACTGACGTATCGTGAAAGTCTTAAATTCGTATGTGAACATTCTGGAAAATAGTCTTCAGTAATTTTTGTTAGTTATAATATAATGAAATGAAATTATAATTAATGAAAATCTGATTTTCAACGATTACTTTGGACAAATAATTTTTTGAGAATAAGAAAAAAATCTGTCTTAGCCAGGATTTGAACCCGGATCGCTACTATACATGAGTGAAGCATTAACCAGTTAGGACACAGATGCCTAAATAAATCTGTTCTCGTTCTTGAAAGATAGTTTTACAAGAAAATTTACCTTTTCTGAATAATTTTCGGTATATTCAATAACCTTTTGAGCAGATGCAACGTCCGAGTTTTTGAAATTTAATGAATTAAACTTCGAGACTAACGATATACAATCTATTTGTTGAAGAACAAAAACAGATCTGATGAGGCCTCGGTGGTCTAATTGGTTAACGCTCAACTCATGTATAGTGGCGTTCTGGGTTCAAATCCGGGCTAAGGCGATTTTTTTAAAAAATGATTTGTATAGAGTAATCGTTAAATATGTCATTTTAATAATTCAAGAATTTAAAAAACGTACGCTAGCATCAATTAAATGGTGATAACATATTCCAAAAATGATTTAGATGAAATTATATAAAATTTATGACATAATCCGTGATAGGAATGGAATTTAAGAAAGTTTACAAGCATTTCCCGAAAGTTGGGTTCAGCGATTAAAGCCAAGCGATTCATTCTAGGATAACGGAAGTGCGATAGTGCACGGAATTATTTATCGGCCATATTATTCACCTTCCGGACTAATTACGAAAATTCTTGGCTCGCGGGATGCATCCAACCTCTCTTCTTTCACTAAAACATGAAAAATATAACATGGAAAAGGAAGATGATAAATGATCCTTGAGAAAAGACTCGAGAATTTTCCTTTTTTAGATCGGTCCTTCGAGCCGGTTTTATTAATTTTTTTCAAAATCCGTTTCTCAGACTTAACAGCCCACAAAGCTCTTAAAAATGGGAAATATGGTAATTTTTCACAAAAATAGGAAAATAAATTCTGAATTTTCAAGGAAATGAATGAATTTTTAAACAAGAATATACATTTTTAACCTAGAAAATCAATTTTTAGTACATATTTGAATTTACGACCAAGAAGATTAATTTTTTTATTCTCAACCATAAAGTTAAATTTTCTAAAAAAGTTAAATTGTCTAAAATCAATATTTTTTTAATATTGATTATTAATCTTATAACTTGTGAAAAAATTCAACTGATTAAAAAATTTTTTCTTTGAAAATTAGTTTATTAAACTGAAAATTTAACGTTTTCATTTTTGTTGAAAATATATTTTTTTTTTTTGAAAATTCAACCATGTGTTTGAAAATTCATCTATTTGGTCGAGGATTCAACTATTTTGTTCAAACTTCTTTCAACTGTTACATTTTTGGTTGCATTGTTTTTTTTTAGTTGGAATTTTATCTGTTTTTGAAGATTCACCTTTCTTGATTTTATATTGAAATTGTTGATGAAAATTCGTCTTTTGATAGAAAACTAATCTTCTTGCTAAAAAATTTAGCTATTTGCTAAAAAATTCAATTAGTTTTTTCAAATTTTAATCATTTTTTTGAAATTTTGACTATTTTGTTAACTGATCTTTTTTGGCGGGAAATTCAACTGCATTTTGGAAAATTCGACCTTTTGAACGCTCTCTGATTTAAAAAAATTATTCTGATACGTGGTGCTAAAAAAAACTAAAATCTACATTTTAAATGAAAAAAATTAATTTTCATTAAAAAAGTTAATTAAAAAAGACGACAAAAAAGTCAAATTTTCAACCCAAGGTGGAAAACTATATTTTCCGTCGAAAAAATTAATTTTAAACTGAAAAAAAAGAATTTTTAACAAAATAGTAAGATTTTTACTCAAGAGATGAATCTTCAATGAAAAAAATAAATGTATAAAATAGAATTGAATTTTAAAACAAAAAAGATGAGTTTTCTATCAAAGAGATATTTTTTCTGCCAAAAAAAAAAGTTATCACCAAAAAACATGAATTTCCAAACAAATTAGTTTTCAACACAAAAAAAGAATTTTCAACAAAAAAGACAAATTTTCTACCAAAGAAATGAATTTTTAACTAAAATAATTAATTTCGCAACCAAAAAGACGAATTTTCAACAAAAAAAAATATTTTTCAATCAAGAAAAAAATTTTCTATCAAAGCTATGAATTTTAAAATAAATATACAAATTTACAACTGAAGCAGTTGAATTTTTAGTTAAAACAATTAATTTTTACATGAAAAAATGAATTTTCAGCAAATAATTCATTATTAGATGTTTCAACCAAAAAAGATTTTAATTTTACATAAATTAAAAAATTTTAAAAACAAATTATTGTAAAAGGATGAAATTTTTACTAAAACAGATGAATTTTCAAACCAAAAAGACACATTTTTAGAACAATAGTTGAATTTTCAACAAAGAATTATTTCTGTGGAATATTCAGCACTATGATATGAATTTAAAACAAAAAAATTATTTTCGATCAAAATAGTTCAATCTTCATCTGAGTAATAAAATTTTTATTTGAAAAATATAATAGCAAGCAGGAAATAAGTGCAAAAAAAGGAAATAGAAATATAAGGCAAAGAAAATTACTAACAAGAAAATTTTTTTTAAATCAATTGAAAAAAAATTAATTGAAGGAATTAACTCATTAAATAACTAATCAATTTATTTATTGAATGATTAATTAGTGAATTTATTAATTAACAAAAATATTAATTAATTGAAAAATTATTTTTTTAAATTTACCTAATTTTCCCTGACCATTTTTTTCCGATCATCAACATAAAAAGACCAAAATCTTAATCTTGTTACATTATTAACATAAAATTTTTTATAAACGAAATGAAAAAAGTTTTAATTAAATATTTAAAATTTTCCAAAACTGGACGAAGCAACTGCAACAAAAAATAAAAATTCAAGCCAATAAATTACTAACCAGAATATTAAATCAGGATGGTCAAAAAAATTTATTTTTAAAATTTGCTCATTTTGTCAAGTTTTTACCATAGAATATTTGATTAATGGCATAAAATAATTGAAAATTAAAATTTGAAAATTGCAAATATATTATCCTCACTTTTGCAAGATTTTTTTTTTAATCCCTTACTTTTTCCTGATTTTCAGGTTTTCTGAATTTTCAAATTATTTTTTTTTTTCAAGAAAAGTGTCTACCGGTTATTTTTATGGGAAATTCCATAATATTAGTCCTTTTTTTTTTAAAGATCAAAAGTAAATAACCATAATATTCAATCACACAATTGAAAAAGTTATAAAGACACAGTCATAAACCTGATTTTATTCCAATCATGAAACGATCGTTTGTCTCGTATCAAAAGATACTAAAATCCTATAATAATAGCCACACCTCATAATAATTTTACTGGAGTCTCATAATTATCAAGTGGTTTTTTATTCCATAATATTCCATAATATGCTATAAAAGCACGAAAAATGGCTCGTTATTCAAGCCTTTTTCGATCCATTGGACAGACTAGTGTAATCAAAAAAGGATCTGAAAGTTCAATTATCTTCGCATGATTTATGATTCTCATTTCTTTATTTTGGCAGAAGCTATCGAAGCTTTTAAAGTCTCATTCTTTTATATAAATGGAAGATTTAATTCCCATTTAATTCAAACATTAATCTTTTTCAATTTTTAAAATTATTTGTTTCATTTTTGTATGGAAAAACTGGTTGATTAGGAGATTTAAGCTTCCCCCTCTCTATTGTCCTTCCCCTACTTCCCCTACATTCTCCTACTCCCTCCTACTACCTCTTCTCTCCCCTACTTCCTCTTCTCTCCCCTACTTCCTCTTCTCTCCCATACTTCCCCTCCCGATCACTACATCCCCTCTCCAACCTTGAGTTCCCTCCCCACACTTAAATCTTCACTTCCCCTACCTTCCCAAACTTCTCCAACATCTACTCAGCTCTCTCCTTACTGCTCCCACTTCCCCCACATTTCCCCTCACTTCTCCTACCTCACATATCTCCTCATTACTCCTCACTCATATTAGTTAGTGTCCTCTCACTTCCCATACACACCCAACCCTTATTCTCGCCAAATTTTCCTATTTCGAGCAGGCTTCTTTCTCCTCTGCCGTATTTCCCTTCTTCATTTACCGTCACGTCACGATCCCTCTTTTTATCACACTTCATAACCCTCTACTAATTACCTCTCTACTAATTACCCTCTTCTTATTTACCCTACCCTACTATCCCTACACCTCCCAACCCACCATCTCCTTCCCTTGGCGTACCTTCCCTAACTTCTTCAACATCTACTTGCACCTCTCCTCACTTGCTTCACTTCCTCAAGATTTCCCCTCACTTCCCTTACACCCTCATTTCTCCTTATTCTCCTCACTTATAATAGCTACCCTCTTCTCACGTACCCTCCCCTCATTTTCCACATTTCTCTTATTCCCATCACTCTTATTTCTCCTCATTTCCCGTAATCTCCCTTCCCCAGTTCTCCTCACGTCATCATCCATCTTTTTATCACACTCCCCTCACTTCTCTTCCACCCATTTCCTTCATTTCCGCTACCACCTCTTCCCTCATTTTCCATCGCTTATCCTACCATAATCACTCATTCTTTTTCTCCGTTCATTCCTCCTTCTTTTTCCTACTACCCCTCTTTATTCGATTGTTCTTCGATAGAGTGTAGAGACTAGTGCAAGTAAAAAAGAACCTGAGATGTTCATTCTCTTCGAATAATCTATGAGGCGCGTATCTTAATTTTGGCCGAGGCTTTCGGAGCTCTTAGAGTGTTACTATTTTATGTAAAGGAAAGTTCCGATTCCCATTTAATTCAAACGTTAATCTTTTTTAATTTTTAAAATTTTTTATTGCATTTTTGTATGGAAAAACTTGTCGACTAAGCGGTTAAAACTTTCCCCTCTTATTCTTTTTCTCCCCTACTCCTCCTACATCTTCCTACATCCCCGCTCCTCCCTTTTCTCTTTCTATACCAACTAGCTAACTTACCCACATTTCAAACCTCGCTCACCCTAGCTTCGCCAACTTCTTCAACATCTACTGTCCTCTCTCCTCACTTCTCCTACCTCCCCCACATTTCGTCTCACTTCTTTAAACCTTCATTTCTCCTCATTCTCCTCAAATAAGATAGTTACTCCCTCCTCACTTATCCTACTTACCCGCACCTCATTTTCCACTATTCTTCTATTTTCATTACCCTTCTTTCTCCTCACTTCCCGTGCTACCCTTTCCCTACTTCGTTTGCTAACCAGTTACAAGGTCGTGCAAACATCACCCTTGAATACTTTCCCTCTCACATGCCCTACTTCCCCCACATTTCGCCTCATTTGTCTACACCCTCATTTCTGTCAATTTATCGTCATATATAGTAGTTACCCTCCCCTTACTTCCCCTACTCACCCACTTCTCATTCCCCACCATTTTTTCTACTTTCACTCCCCTTATTTCTTCTCACTTCCCGCACTTTCTCTCCTCCTTTTCTCCTCACGTCACCATCCCTTTTTTTATTACACTTTCCCTACTTCTTCTCCCATTTCCCTTACTTTCGCTACCTCCACTTTTCTCATTTCCTCAATTACAATAGTTACCCTCTCCTCACTTCGGCTACCTACCCGCACCTCATTTTCCACTATTCTTCCATTTTCATTACCCTTCTTTCCCCTCACTTCCCG
>CAKNXH010000899.1:101242-114254 GCA_932178445.1 Andricus quercusramuli
ATTTCTTCTCACTTTCCGCACTTTCTCTCCCACATTTCCCCTCACGCCACCATCCCTCTTTTTATTACTCTTCCCCTACTTCTTCTCCCATTTCCCTTACTTTCGCTACCTCCACTTTTCTCATTTCCACTCTCATTTTCTTCCCTAATATGATGAGCATAAATTCCCCTTAAAAATTGTATGTGACACAGAAGCTGATCCCCCCCCCTCCCCCTATTTTGGAATACAAAATATAAATTCAATTTTTCATAACAGTCGACTGAACCATGAGTAATAAGTTGATAACAAATAATAACAATGATATTATGATTTAATAATTGGATGTTTTTTTATATCATTAAGCCATTTCCCTTTCGGGGTAGGATGGGGGGGGGGGGGGGGTAGGATTATTTATTACTAGTACTACTAGTGTGGGCTCACCACACCCACGACGGGCCAACAGCACGCAGTATTCCTGAACGGTCACCCATCCATGTACTAACCGCGCCCAACACTGCTTAAAATTCGTTTAGTTTTTTGTCAAAAAACAAGCTTTCGAGTCAAAAATTCGACTCTTTATGGGAATGTTAAACAGTTTTTTTTTTAATTTTTCTCACTTAAGAATCAACATTTGGGTTGAAAATTTAACTATTTTGCTGAAATTTCATTTTTTTTTTTTTTTTTTTTGATATTTAATTTCAAATATTGAAAATGTAAATATTCTGTTCTTTGTTGAAAAAATAATCTTTTCTGATTGAAAATTCCTACATTTTCTGAAAGTTAGTCTTTTGTTCGTTTTTGTTAAAATATTAACTACTACAGCCTTGTTCAAAATTTTTTTGTTTTGTTCAAAAAATCAAGTATTTCATTCAAAATTGAATTTCTTTATAAAAAATTCATTTTTTTAAGAAGATTCATCATTTTAGTTGAAAATACAATTTATTCGTAAAAATACTTTTTTATTAAAAGTTCAAATTTTTCGGTTGAAAATTGGGCTCTTTTTCAAAATTCGTCTTCATCTTAGAAACTAATTTTTTTGGGTGAAAATGCAACTATTTATTTGAAAATAGAACTATTCTTTTCGAATTTTTAGTTATTAAAAATTAATTTTTCACCTAAAAATTTAGCTATCTCGATTAATCTTTTTTGTTTGAATTCGGCTGTTTTTTTTATTTGAAATAAAAATCAACTATTTGGTTCAATGTTGCACTACTTTGTGAAAAATGCATTTTTTTGGTTGAAGATTCATAATTTTTATTGAAAAATCAACTATTTGGTCTTAAATTAACATTTGCGTTGAAATGTCATATTTTCGGGTTGAAAATTAAGCTCTTTTGTAAAAAATTATTCTATTTTAGTTATTAAAATTAAATTCTTTTTTTTTGTCACAAATTAATTTTTTTTATCTAAGAATATAATTATTTCACTTTTGATTAAAAAATTTTTCGTTGAATTCAACTGGTTCATAATTCGTTTTCTATGCTGATTTTTTTTCGAAAATTTATTTTTTCCACTTTTAACTGTTCCATTTATGATTAAAAACTCATCTTTTTAGTTCAAACTATTTTAAAATTAAAATAAAATTTTTTTTTTGAAAAATTGAGATATCTGGAATCTTTAAAGATATTTTTGAATTTTGAAATCGACTGTACACATAGAACACCTAGTTATACGTGATGTTTACCCACGGCGGTTTTGCGTCTTTATGCTTCACACTCGCATTTAACACCGCCATAAAGCACCCTCGAGCAATTTTCTTTGAAAAGAATTATATACTGCTTTAATCAGTGCTTTATATGACATGAAGCAACATCAAATTCACACGGTAAACTCCAGAATGGCAAACAGTCAAAATTTACTCGAAACCTTTTTCATTAGGATGATTCATAGTTCATGAAAAAAAAATAAAAGATTTCTTGATTCGAGACAAATTGATTGACCTATAATATCTACAGATTTTATTTAATAGTAGGGAAGTTATGATAATTTATATATTTTTAAAATCGATTTTTATATTAAAAATTTTCTCATCCACATAATTTAAAGTTGATGGGAGAATAGAAAACTTGTGTTCATTCAAGGCAAATCGATTGACCTATAATTGAATTGTTTGACCATTTTATTGAAGAGTGAGGAAGCCATTGTAATGTATAATATTTGAAAACATGGTTTTTTATAGTAACACTTTTTTCACTAACATAATTCAAAGTTGATGCGAAAATATAAAAGATTCTCTGGCTAAAGACGAATTGATTGACCTATAATATCAATACATTTTATTGAAGAGTGGGGAAGTTATCGTAATTTATATATTTTGAAAATCGCTTTTTCAATGTAGAACTTTTTTCATTATTATAATTTGGAGTTGATGCAACGACAGGAAAGATCTGTTGATTCGAGACGAATCGATTGACCTATGATATTAATACATTTGATAAAAAAATAGGGAAGTTATTGTAATTTATCTATTTTGAAAATCGATTTCTTTTAGTAAAATTTGTTTCATTACCATAATTCAAAGTTGATGCAAAGACAGAAAAGATGTGTTGATCCGAAACGAATCGATTGACCTATGATATTATTACATTTTATTTAAGAGTAGGGAAGTTATTGTAATTTATATATTTTAAAAATCGCTTTCTCATGGGAAAACTTTTTTACTAACATAATTGAAAGCTGATGCAAAAACAGAAAAGACGTGTTGATCCAAGACGAATCGATTGACCTATATTTTATTGAAGAGCAAGGAAGCTATGGTAATTTATAAAATTCGAAAATACGATTTTTTATAGTAAAACTTTTTTCTTTGACATAACTCAAATATCATGCAGGAATATAAAAGATTCCTCAGTTCGAGACAAATCGATTGACCTATAATATCAATACATTTCATCGAAGAGTGGGGAGTAATGGTAATTTATGTTTTTTGAAAATCGCTTTTTTATAGTAGAACTTTTTTCATTAATATAATTTGAAGTTGATGCAGCAACACAAAAGATGTGTTGATTCGTGAAAAATCGATTGACCTATAATAATAATACATTTTATTGAAGAGTAAGGAAACTATGGTAATGCATAATATTTGAAAATACGTTTTTTATGGTGAAACTTTTTTCATCGACATAATTCAAAGTTGAGGCATGGATATGAAAGATTCTTTGGTTTAAGATGAATCGATTGACCTATAATGTCGATACAGTTCATTAAAGAGTAGGGAAGTTATTGTAATTTATATATTTTGAAAATCGCTTTCTTTCAGTAAAACTTTTTTATTATACATAATTCAAAGTTATTGCAACGACAGAAAAGATTCCTTGGTTCGGAACGAATCAATTGACCTATGATATTAATACATTGCATCGAAGAGTGGGGAAGTTATGGTAATTTATAAATTTGGAAAATCGCTTTTTTAGAGTAGAAATTTTTTCATTAATATAATTTGAAGTTGATGCAAGAATAAAAAATATGCCTTGGTTCGAGACGAATCGATCGACCTATAATTGAATTTATTGACCATTTTATTGAAGAGTGAGGAAGCCATTGTAATGCATAATATTTGAAAACACGGTTTTTTATAGTAAAACTTTTTTCATCAACATAATTCAAAGTTGATGCAAAAACATAAAAGATTCTCTGGCTAAAGACGAATTGATTGACCTATAATATTAATACATTTTATTGAAGAGTAAGGAAGTTTTGGTATTTTACATACTTCAAAATCGATTTTTAGAGTGGAAATGTTTTCATTCTCATAATTTAGAGTTGATGCGAAAATTCAAAAGATATGTTGATTCAAGACAAATCGATTGACCTATAATATTAATACATTCTATTGAAGAGTTAGGACAGTATGATAATGCATGAGATTTGAAAATACGGTTTTTATGTTGTAACTTTTTTCTTCAACATAATTAAAAATTGATGCAGGGATATAAAAGATTCTCTGGTTTGAGATGAATCGATTGACCTATAATATTAATAGATTTTATTGAAGAGTAGGGAAGTCACTGTAATTCATATAATTAAAAAAAAAGTTTTGATATGAAAACTTTTTTCATTGAAATAATTCAAAGTTGATGCAAGAACAGAAAAGATGTGTTGATCCGAGACGAATCGATTGACCTATTATATTGACATATTTTATTGAAAAGCAAGAAAGCTATGGTGATTTATAAAATTCGAAAATACGGTTTTTTATAGTAAAAATTTTTCTTCGACATAATTCAAAGCCGACGCAAGAATATGAAAGGTTCCTCGGTTCGAGACGAATCGATTGACCTATAATATTAATACATTTCATTGAAGAGTAGGGAAGTTATGGTAATTTATATATGTTGAAGATCGGGGTTTCATACCAAAACCTTTTTCATTAGCATAATTCAAAGTTGATGCGAGAATATAAAAGATTTCTTGGTTCGAGACGAAGCGATTGACCTAAAAATTAATACATTCTATTAAAGAGTAGGCAAGTTATGGTAATTTATATATTTTGAAAATCGGGTTTGTATGATAAAACTTTTTTTATTAACATAATTCAAAGTTGATGCAAGAACAAAAAAGATGTGTTGATCCGAGACGAATGGATTGACCTATTATATTGATATATTTTATTGAAGAGTAAGGAAGCTATGGTAATGCACAATATTTGAAAAAACGATTTTATATAGCAAAACTTTTTCCTTCAACATAATTCAAAATCAATGTGAGAATATAAAGATTCCTTGGTTCGAAACGAATCGATTGACCTATAATAATAATAAATTGCATCGAAGAGTAGGGAAGTTATGGTAATTTATATTTTTTGTGAATCGCTTTTTTATAGTAGAACTTTTTTCATTAATATAATTTGAAGTTCATGTAACAACACAAAAGATGTGTTGATTCATGAAAAATCGATTGACCTATAATAATAATACATTTTATTGAAGAGTAAGGAAACTATGGTATTGCATAATATTTGAAAATACGGTTTTTATGGTGAAACTTTTTTCTTCAACATAATTCAAAATTGATGAAGGGATATAAAAGATTCTCTGGTTTGAGACGAATCAATTGACCTATAATATCAATACATTTTATTGAAGAGTAGGGAAGTCATTGTAATTAAATAATTTTAAAAAAAGTTTTTCATATGAAAACTTTTTTCATTAACATAATTAAAAGTTAATTCAAGAACAGAAAAGACGTGTTGATCCGAGACGAATCGATTGACCTATTATATTGATATATTTTATTGAAGAGCAAGGAAGTTATGGTCATTTATATTATATTCAAAATCGATTTTTATAGTTAAAATGTTCTCATTCTCATAATTTAAAATTGATGCGAGAATAGAAAATCTGTGTTGATTTGACATGAATCGATTGACCTTCAATATTAACACATTTTACTGAACAGTAAGGAAGCTATGGTAATTTGTAAAATTCGAAAATACGGTTTTTTATGGTAAAACTTTTTTCTTCGACATAATTTGAAGCCGATGCAAGAATAAAAAAGATTCCTCGGTTCGAGGCGAATCGATTGACCTATAATATTAATACATTTTTTGGAAATACAAATTTTGAAGCTTTTTGAGCATTTTCTAAAATTATTCCAAGAGAATATTTAAGGAGTCTTCAATACATTTCAAAAGGTTTCCAGAATTGTCAAAACAGAATCTGGAAGTTGTAAAGGCAATTTATTTTTATTTTTCAAAATTTCAAGAAAATTTTTGAAAAATTCGAACAATATTGAAAGATATTTGGAAGATTAAAATTTTTCGGAAATGATGAAATATTAATTCAAAATTTTTTAATATTTACAAAAATTCAACAAAAAAATTTTTTTGAAGGTTTCGAAAACATTTTTAAAGCTTTATAAGAAGTTTAAAAGGCTTCAAGAAAACAAAAATGTTGTCTTCAGATTTCTGGGAAAACTTTTAATATCTTTTTGTTTCGAAAAATTAATTTTTAAGGAAAAGGTAAAAAGGTTTCAAAACATTTTAAAAGATTTCTAGAAATTTTGCAAAACATCTGGAAGATTTAACAGCAATTTTTTGAATTTTGAAAGATTTTTCGCAATGAAAGATATTTATTTTCAAAACTTCTAGAAGCCCAAATATCTTTTGAATTGACTCGAAATCTTCAAAAAGCTTTTTAAATTCTCTCTCAAAAAAAGTTTCAGCTCAACAGATTTTGATAATAATTTCCAGAGGGCGAAGAGATTTAAAAAAATTTTAAGTAGATATCTGAAAAAGTACTTTCTTCTCTACTAGTCAGATTGAAAAATTTGAAAATGAGGTGGGAAGTTTCTTTGCAAATTTTAAAATGAAAAGTATACTATGTAGTTGATATTTACACAAAAAAATATTTTAATTCTCTTTGAGAAAACTGTTAAATTAAACCAAAAGGGCGAATTTTCATCAGAAAAGTGGAATTTCCAACTCTGATAGCATTCCTGCCAGATGTTACGGATCACCAAAGGTTCATAAATTCCTTTTAGACATCAGACAAAATCACTTATCATTCGTTATACGAGGATGCCACTAAATATATTAAAAAAAACAGTAAATAAACTTGTTATAAAATGAAAAACAAAACAATATTTTAACAAACACACTGCAAAACAAAAGTCTCTGATAGCATTCCTTCCAGATGTTACGGGTAATTAAAGGTTCAGAAATTCCTTTTAGACATCAGACAAAAGCACTTATCATTCGTTATTCGAGGATGCCACTGAATATATTGAAAGAACAGTATATAATCTTGTTATAAAATGAAAAACAAAACAATACTTCAACAAAAACACTGCGAAACAAAAGTCTCTGATAGCATTCCTTCCAGATGTTACGGGTAACCAAAGGTTCAGAAATTCCTTTTAGACATCAGACGAAAGCACATATCATCTATGATACGAAGATACCACTAAACGTATTGAAAAAAGAGTAAATAAACTTGTTATGAAATGAAAAACAAAACAAAACTTCAAAAAACACACTGATAGCATTCCTGCCAGATGTTACGGGTCACCAAAGTTTCATAAACCTAACATTCCTTTCAGACATCAGACAAAAGCACTTATCATTCGTTATACGAGGATGCCACTAAATGTATTGAAAAAAGAATAAATAAACTTGTTATAAAATGAAGAACAAAACAATACTTCAACAAACACACTGCAAAACAAAATTCTCTGATAGCATTCCTGCCAGATTTTACGGGTAACCAAAGGTTCATAAATTCTTTTTAGACATCAGAAAGAAGCACTTATCATTCGTTATACGTGGATCTCACTAAATATATTGAAAAACAGTAGATAAATTTGTTATAAAATGAAAAACAAAACAATACTTCAACAAAACACACTGCAAAACAAAAGTCTCTGATAGCATTCCTGCCAGATGTTACGGGTAACCAAATGTTCATAAACCTGAAATTCCTCTTAGACTTGTAGTCTTCACAAATAGTCAATCCTATAACCTACTAAGGTATCCCAGTAAAAAAATCTCTGCTAGCCTAACCCCTCATACTTGTGTGGTAAAAAATAGTTTTGAATATGTTCAACCGATTAAAAATATTAAAATCCCTCAGAACATTGAAGCCATTTTACATGACGTAGTTTCGTTCTTCGCAAACGTTCAAATTGGGCTAGCATATGAGGCAATAAAAAAACGTTACGATGAAGTCGAAACCAAACTGAAATTCCACTTACAGATTTTAGGAATGAGGATGATACAGTTCTAGACATTTCCAAGAGTTACGACGATAAATTAAAATTCATCCTTGAGAAAGAAACTGACAATAAAATCAGTTTTATAGGCATCGTGGTCCTTCGCGATGGTGACCACTCAGAGAAATTTCCTCTTGTGTCAGAAGGATGCTTCTTGACACAAATGGAGTTTCCTCTTAAATTTAAGGTTTAGAGGAATTTAATTGATCGTAAAAAGTCTCTTTTTGCAGCAAATATCCTTTTGTGACAAACTTCACCTAATCTTGTAGCGAAATAACTTTTTTTGTACGAAAAGGATATGGAAGTGGTTCAAACCAAAAGATGCAAGAGGATGATGCTTTTGTTCCAAGACAACTTTTTCTTCGACTGACATTTTAGAAACCAAACTTTACCAAAAACCTACTGGCTTGGATGGGGTTCTTAATTTTTCTTCATCACATGATGAAGTATATAATAAATGTTATCAACAACCTTGTGGACAGGAGTATCGTTCTTTCAAGAATGACCATTCTCAACAAATCAAAACAAATCAAAAATTTTCGGTAACAAATAGTTTCTTTCTGGAAATGATTAACAGGATAATAAAACAGCATCATGTTTAAAGATCAATATATCGAAAAATGTTATGATATTCTTAATGATACAAATACTTATACTGAAATTCCTAAAGATCCTACTAATAAAATTCAAAATTTAAGTGATCTTATCCAAGACTCTTTAAATGAAACCCATTTCAACTCTGATATCTAGGCTTCTCAAATTCCATTATGGTGACTCTCCTAGATTTTACGATCTCGCTAAAACTCATAAACCCAATATTCCTATAAGACCTGTTATTGCATTTTACGATGCTCATTACAATCTTACCAAATTTCTAGCTGAACCCATCCAATCCATTTTAAGAAAAACAGATCATCTCATCAAAGATAGCTGTAATTTTACGAGTAAAATTTAACATTAATAATAAACAATAATAACAATAATCCTAACAATAATAAAATTGTTTCTTTAGACATAGAATCAATGTACACAAGTATTTCTCAAATTATTATTGTTAATTGTGTTCAAATGAAAGGGCCCGTGATCTCCGAACATACCAGTATTCGTAAAACCAAATTTTTACAGTTAGTCAAATTTTGTTTAAGAAATCCTGATTATAAATCTAACAACAAATTTTTCGAACAAACTTGTGGTATTACTATGGGATCAATTCTTTCTCCTGCTCTTGCTAACTTAGTCCTTGAAAGAATTGAACAAGAAATCCTACCACAAATACCTTATGATGTCGCTTTCATTATCCGCTATGTCGATGATAATTTTACATGTGTCCCTGAATATGAAATTGGTGATATAGTTTCCAGATTTAATGATCACCATCCTAATCAGAATTTTGATGTTGAAGTTCCGAAAGAAAATCAAATCAGCTTTTTAGATCTCACTATCATCAGACATGATGATGGTGTTTTAACTAACTGGTTTAGGAAACCATCTTGGTTGGATTGATAGAGCAGTGAAATTATAAAACAACAGTTTCACACTGGACACTAGCGCACTCTGCCGCCTCGGGGAAGAAGCTCGGGCATTTCAACGGGAAGTTTACTTTCTATAATGCGTTTTCTCTGACAGTGAAAAAGGTTTTTTTTTTACAAAGAAGTTTCATCGTAAAGAGTTTTTAATAAAAATGCCACATTACTGTAGTGTGAGTGACTGCAACAATAGCACAATAGAAAATGAAGAATGTTCGTTTTTTCGACTTCCAGCGAACCCAACAACGTAAGTACAATAATGGCGAATACGATTGTTTTTGTAGAAAGAATCTGAAGGGCGTCTATATAACCTCACCAAGATGTATGAAAATTAAAAAAAAGAGTAAATTTTAACAATAAGTTGCAACAATCACCAATAATCTAACTTGTTAACCGTAAGCAAGTGAAAATTTAAATAAATATTTGTATTTTGCAGTCATGAAGAATGGATACAATTCGCTGAATTTGAGGAAAGCGTTTTTCCCGATTTGCGGATTTGTAGTCATTATTTTGAAGAAAAGTGCTTCAAAACTTTCTTTCCGGGACCCTTCTTACATCCAGGGTGTTTTCCTACTATTAAAGACGCTGTAAGTACGAAGAAAAAGACTTCTGTTGGAGGTAAGTAATTTGGTTGATGTAATTATTATAATATTTCATTACAATTCTTGATCGCTACTTAAAATAGTTTTTTTCTGAATTCATAATAATTATAGGTTTTGATTCCCTGAAATATAATGTCCAAAATACTGTAAATTGCAAAATGTACCATTTTCATCTCTTATAAATGATAAGAGTTCAAAGATTCAGATTCAGTTCCAAAAATATAAGACCACATTATCATTTTCATTTATATGACTTGAAGAATCAATAAATGAGATTTGAAATTTTCAAAATTGTATTATTTTAATTAATTAAAATTTTTTAATAATTTAAAACTTGAAATGATTTCAAATAATTAGAGGGAAGTGTGTGTACCGAAGAAATTCTGCTATTTGTACTGAAATTTCAGTGCGAATATCCACAGCCTAATTTACAACAAAATGTTGATTTTTGCAGAATTGAAACAAAAAATTTAGAAGCTTCTCAAGACTGGTGAAGGGCCTCCAAAGAATAATAACATTTTCTTATGATTTCTAGGAAAATTGAAACTTATTTTTCACTTTTAAAAATTATTTGAAGAGAATATCTGAAAAGATTTCAAAAGATTTCCGAAATTGTCCAAGAAGAATGTGGAAGATTGTAAGGATTTTTTTTAATTTGCAAGACTTTATAAAAATTGTAGGAAAAATTGGATTCATTGTAAAATATGATTAGTAGTTCTAAAAGAGATTGTTCGCACACTTCGTTGAAATTACTTGAAATCATTTCAAGTTTTAAATCAATTTTGAATCTTTTCCGAACTAACAATTAAATTGTTAATATAATAGTTAAATTTACAACCTAAAAATATAAATTACCAACAAAAAGTCTCATAGTCTATATTTTAATCAAATACATGAAATTGATACAAAAAACAGGTGTTTGAAACCAAAAAGACGAATTTTCAACAAAAAAAAAATTGACTAAAGAAAGAAATTTTTTTCTAAATTGTTGAACCTTCAAGCCAAGAGACGAATTTTTTCTACATAAATTGAATTTACAAACAAAAAATATGTCTTAAACTTTCATCCAAAGACATAAGCCTTCAATCAAAAAAATAAAATTTTAACAATGCAGTTTAACTTATACCCAAGTAGTTAAATTTTTATTTTAAAAGAATTAATTTTCAACAAAATAGTTCAACTTTCAACCAAAGAGATGAACTTTCCACTAATAATATAACTCTTAAAAAAATGATTTCTTAACAAAGTGATTTAACCAAATCTTTCAAATAAAATAGTTTAATACTCAAGCAAAGAAGAAAAATTTTGTACCGAAAAGTTGCATTTTCATAAAAAATGAAATTTCTACCAAAGCGGATGAATTTATAAATAAAAAAGATGAATTAAAAAAAAATTTGAATTTTTTGTTCAACAAGTTGTCTTAAAATAGATTTGGTTTTCATAAAATAAATTTCTAAACACAAAATAAGTTTCTACGAATAAAATTGAATTTTTCATTTAAAAAAATACGAATTTTTTCAACCAAAAGGGATGAACTTTTAACGAAGTGGTTGAATTCTTTACCAAATAGTTGAATTTCCATCCAAGCAAGATAAAATTTGTACTAAAACAGATAAATTTTTAATAAAAAAAATACAATTTTTTTCTAAAGCTGAACTTTCATCCAGAAAAGCTTTCAGTTCATTTTTTAACACCAAAATATGAATTAAAAAAAAAATTTCTACGAAAGAGTGAATTTTCAACAAAACAGTAGAAATTCCATTTTTATCCAAGAAAGATGAAATTTCTCTTAAAACAGATGGATTTTTAATTTGAAAAAAAATTTAAACAAGTAGTGGAATTTTCATCCAGAAAATATTTAATTTCTCTTTTCAACACCAAAATATTAAATTCTACCAAAAAGTAAATTTTCTACAAAATAATTAATTTTTCCACAAAGCAGCAGAATTTTCAACCAAAAAGTATGACTTTACAACAAAATTGTTGGATTTCCAACCAAACAGTTGCTTTTTTTCTCTCCAAGAAAAATGAAAATTCTACTAAAACAGGTGAATTTTTAAATAAAAAAATTGAACAAATTCTCGAAGAAAGAGTTGAATTTTCATCCAAAAGGATTTTAAAAGACTCGTCTACAAAAAAATGCAGACTACAAGCAAAAAGTCAATTTTTCAGGAGATAGTTGAATTTTTCAACAAAACAGTTGCACTTTTATAAAAAAATAAAAATTCTACTAAAACAGGTGAATTTAAAAAAAAAAAAAAAAAACACAACAAATTTTTCAAAAAAATATTTTACATTCAAAACAGATTTCAGTTGACTTATCAGCAACAAAATTGGTTGGTAAATATTAAAAATGCTTTTATATTGTGACTTGATGATTAAAATAAAAAACACGAAAGAAATAAAAAAAAGAAGGAAGGGGATTAGGTTACCTTCTCATTTTTCTTTCCCCTTTTTTATTTTTGTACAAAAAAACAAAAATTTTTCTTTTCAGAAATTGCAACCTTTGTATGAAGCAAAATTTACGAGCTTAGGGAATATAGTTAGTAGCACTCTGTTGCACTTTGGGGATACTTTGGTCGTTTAACTTAGATTTTGGCCTAATTTGTTGATGTAGAATATCTTCCAGAACTGAATTCTCTTTGCGATTATTAGTCACGCGATTCTTGAGAGAGACCAAATTACCTAATTAAGATGACTAATTAACATAATTACTTCAGACCGGGTTTATTTCTGAACAGAGTCCAGTATTTGCTCATGTTCAATAGATGAATATGACTTTTGATTATGAAATTAAAATTTTTAATTAACTTAATTTTCTATATTTTTGATCTTATGGTTTTTGACCAGATAAATTGTATTAATAATTTTGATGTTGATTGTTTTTCTGTCTACTGGTCTAAATCAATATTTTTCAATATTGATTTATTTTATGAATTGTGAAAAATTGCTCTCTTGCTCAGCTGGGAACCGAACCCAGGTCTTCCAGATTGCCGGTCTGTTGCTCTACCCACTAAGCTACTGAGAGACGAGATTCTTTCACAATCCCTACAAGTTGAATTCCGACGTCATTCCTTAACTTGTAAGATTTTAATTTCCAACATTTGAATGTTTTATATTTTTGATGTTATGGTTTTTGACCAGATAAATTGTATTAATAATTTTGATGTTGATTGTTTTTTTGTCTACTGGTCTGAA
>CAKNXH010000902.1:0-12608 GCA_932178445.1 Andricus quercusramuli
TTTTTAATAAAGCCAGACAAAATTAAAAAACAATTTTTTATACGCATACATTTTCGTACTTAATTCAAGCGAAAACATAATACAGAAATCTCACAAATCAATATCATTGAAGTTATCAAATTCAGAACTACGCTCGAGATATTAACTTTTAATTTTATCCAAATCAAGTATTTGAAAAATGATCAAATATACAACTTATGTATTTTTTGTTTAAATGCACTTCCAAAGTTCATGAAGGTTTTATGTTTCTAAATCTCGTATGTAGAATAATGTTAATATAAGAAGAAGATAACTGAAAGTTTTTATTAACGTCAACCGAAATTGAGAAACATTTTTTGGTACGCATATATTTCTTAAAGATACATAGTCTTGTTGTATATTTGAATATCAAAATAAGAATTGTAAACTATAAGTGGTATGTATGTATATTTAATCTCTCCCTTTTACGGCTTTGAGGGCCTCCGCTCCCTGTACATATATTTACATTTCATCCTTAGTCTAACTTAACCACTGCTCATATTCTAATGCTTCGCCTTACATGATAACAATGATATTAATACTATTCTTCTTAAATTTCTAAACATCTAAGCATGAGCGACCTTCCAGGGCTTCCGTTTTCTCTTACCATCAAAAGCATTTTCAACGATTTAAATTTACCATTTTTCTAGTTACTTTCCTTCACACAGGATTACCCGTTTGGCTCTGCCCTGTTCCCTTGCTTTCTCTTATTTCTTCCAGCTTTTTCATCCACATCACTCCCTGTCCATTACCATCCAAAATCCATTTCACACACTCATCCACACTCAATTGTCCATCTTCCTCTCCTGTACACCTCTCTAACACATGTGCCCATGACTCCACTTCGTATCCACATACTCTGCACAGATTGTCCTTTTCATCCATCTAATATCTACATGCTATCACTCCTTCTCCCATTCTAAACCGCATCACCCTATTCCATTTGTCTTCCTTTTTCATCTTTTGCAAATATTCTGGTTCTGTCAACCCTTTGTCCATCATATACCATCTATTGTACTTTGACTCCATAATCTTTCTCCATCTCTCTTCTCCTTGTCTTACTAATAGCTCTAATTCAATGTTCTGCCAATCCAGAACCCCTTCCTGTATATCACAAACACTCCTCATTTTTTTCCTTTCTTCCTCCCATTTTGAATTTCCCCAATTGCCTCTCGTCTCCTTGTTCCGAACTTCGTCCAAGCATACTTGTGCTATTCTGCTCCCCTCTCCCTTTTTCAGCTTCTCTTCAAACCTCCAGGCTCTCTTAATTTGTCTGGTTGCCATTTTTTCCCTTCCTAGTTCTTCCCTTATCATGTATCCTGGGCAACTCTAACTAACCCCCATTACCCATCTCAGAAATCTCTCATGCATACTTTCCACTTTCCTATGTTCTTTCCATCCCCAGACTTCTACCCCATAACCCAATACCGCCCATACCAACGCATCAAACAGCCAGACCCTCATTCTCCAGTCGTCCTTGAACCTTCTCTTTCCTATACCCCATACTTGGCCCATTACTTTACTCGCACTTTCGATTCTTTTCCTCACCTGCAAATCGTCCCCCTCCCCTGAATCAAACCAAAAACCTAAGTAACAGAACTCCTCCACACTTTCCACTGTTTGTCAGTGAATCTTCCAAATGTAACCTATTTTGGTCTTTCTATTTCTGAAGCACATCACCTTGGTCTTCCCTACGTTCACCGTCAGTTCTTTTGTTCCCACGTACTTTTCGAAAATTCATATCATTAGGTTCATCCCCTTCTCATCGTCTGCTAATAGAACTACGTCGTCCGCGTATGCTAGAGAGTATAGTTTGCTATTATCCAAGATCGTCCCCCCCTTTCCCTTTCTCCTTTAGCTTCTCCTCTAGGTCTGCTAGCAGCATATTAAAAAGTAGTGGACCTTAATCCTGGTTTCAGTGAAAATTTCCTTTATCCTCTCCACCAGCCCTTCATCTATTCCCCTCTCTTTCATTACCTGCCATAGCACTTTTCTATTCACTGAGTCAAAAGCTGCTTTAAAATCTACAAACAAAGCGACTAATTTCCCTCTTTTTCTCCCTTAGTTTCTGTTAACCATGTAGTTGAGTACGTAGATGTTGTCTATTGTCCCCATCCCTTTTCTAAATCCCGTCTGATTGTGTGGGATACTTTGCTTCTCTTCTATCTGATTCTCTAACCTTTTTATTAGAATTTCTGCGCATATTTTATAACCCACTTGCATGAGAGTGATCCCTCTGTACTCTTCTACCTTCTTACCCTCCCCTTTATTAACAAGCGGTATCACCAGCCCTGTCATCCACTCCTCCGGCCGCCCTTCTCCTTTCCAGACCTTGTTGCATATCTTCCACATCCCTTCCCTAATTCCTTCTCCTCCATACTTTATCGCTTCGTTCTCCATACCATCCTCTCCTGTGGCCTTGTTTCTTTTTAGTCTATCTATCGCCTCATCCACTTCTGCTCTTGTTATTTCGTTCCCTTCCTCCATTTCTCCCTGGTCTATCCTTCTATTTTTCCCTTTGATGCTATTTTGTTCTCCCCCTAACAGACCCTTAAAGTAATCCGTCCACTCACACATTTCTATTTCTTCATTCACGCCCTTCCTTCCACCTCCTTCCCTATTTATCACATCCCAGAACCTGCCTTCTTTGATAGCTTTTTCTACTTCTTCCTTGTATTTCTCCTTTCCCCTCTGCTTTTTCCTTTCCAGCATCCTCTCATGTTCTCTTTTCCTCCCATTGTACTCCGCCTTCTCTATTTCTCCTTTTCTCCATTTTCTTACAGACTCTTTCATTCTCTCTTTACTTTCCCTGCATTCCTCGTCCCACCAGCCTCTCTTTCCCTCTTCTCTTTCTTCGTTTGTACCTATCTCATCCCTTACCTTCTCAATCGACCGTTTCAACCTTTCAATTATCGAGTCTACTCCCTCCTCCTTTTTATCTCGAACATTCTCCTTTTCCATTTTTTGTTTAAACTCTTTTAATTGATCCATCCCCCAGACTCCCATTTTCGTCTTCCTCTCTCCCCTCCTTTCTTTCTCCCTCTGCTGTGCTTATGGACGCCACCTTTCAGTGTAGCTATTACTGGGGAGTGCTCGGACCCTATCTCATTCCCCACATTCGTACTACCTATCATATTCCTCATTCTTTCTTCTGCTAGGATGTAGTCTATTACTGTTTCTCCCTTACCTATAAATGTGATCTCTCCCTTCTCATCTACTTTCATATTTCCGTTACATATGAACCATCCTGCTTCTCCTATTACGTCTAGTAACCTCCTCCCCTCCCGTTCTATCTCCCTATGTTTGGAGCTCCTTATATAGGCCTCCTCTTCTTCATGACTAGTCCCTCCCCCTTGCTCGCCAGTCCAGGCATTCAAGTCCCCTCCTATCAAAACCAACTCTTCCCTCTTTTCCTCCATCCACCTCCTTATTACTCTCCAACCTTCCTCTTCCCCTCTTCTTCTATATACACAAACCACCGCTATTTTGACTTTCCCTATTATAATCCTTCTTACCATTGTTCCATCCTTTTCTTCCCTGTCCTCCTCTGTTCTCCCTTTTACTGCCAGCTCTTTTCTCACCCCTGAGACCATGCCGCCCATCCCTCTACCTTTAACGTGTTCCTTTCTTGCTTCTTGCATTGTCCACACATATCCTTTAGGTAACATCCTTTTCATCCCCTTCTAATCCATCTTATCTGCCCAGGTTTCACTCATCATAATCACATCCCACTGTTCTAACTCCCGCCAAAAACCTTCATTCTTGTTCTTCAAGCCTGACACATTCCAGAAAGCTATTTTCACGTTTTTCCCATCCCTTCCCTCACCTATCTTCCTCACTTCTCTTCCGCCTTGTTTTTTGGAAACCCCTCTGTTTGGTCTCTAACCTCTTTTGCATCTTCCTTTTTTCTACCTTTCTCAACTCTTTTTCCTTTCTTCCTTATTTCTTCTGATTCCTCGTCAATAATTTGTTGTTTTCCATTATCTTCTTTTTCTCCTCCTCACTCCCTAGTTTCACTATAAACATTCCTTCTTTTCCTTCCTTCGTCCCTCCTATTCTCTTAACTCCTTCTACCCTTACTTGAACTCCTATATCTCTCAGAAGCTTCATGATTTCCACCTCCCCTGTTTCACTCTCCATTGTCAATCCCTTAACTACTATGTTATTATTTCTCTTTGCCCTTTCTTCCCCTTCCAATCTCCTTTGAATGTCACTCAGTCTCTTCTTCAATCTTTCATTCTCATTTTGCACGTTCTTATTACTCCCTGTTTCTATTTCCGCACCCTCTGTTTCTTTCCCTATATCCTCACTCCTCATTTCTAAGTTGTTGACCCGTTATTCTAACTGTTTTATCTCACTATTTCTCCTTTCGTCATCCTCCTTCTGTCTATTCTCTAGCTCTCTAGCTTACTCCATACCTTATCCTTCTCCTCTTTCCAGAGTTTATCCCACTCTTCCCACTTTTCTCTTACTTTCCTCACTTCCTCCCTTACATCATTTCCCTGCCTATGCATATCATCCAGTCTTTTCCTTGTTTCCTCTCTAAATCTTTTTATGAGAGCCTCTATTTTTTCAAGCATTCCTCCATCCCCCCTATCTCTCTCTGGTGTTTTCCGTTTAGTGAGTTTAGTCCTAACTTTCTTGCTTTCTTTGTCCATTTCTAACTCATCGTCCCCTTCCTCTCTTTTTCTTCTATCTTCTCCCTCACTACTGGTCACGCTCACTTTTTTTCGCCATTCGTCTAAACTCCTATTCGAGCCCACGCTGCCTACCTTGTTAAGGCGCTGTAGGTTAGTGGGCCTCCCGCCTTTATGGCCCGTACCTGAATCCCTTCTCTCTGCCGTCCCCACCCTGGTCGGCGTCTCAAACGTCTCTTGACCGCTACTGTCCTCATCTCCCTTCACCCCACTAACCGAGTTCGCGACCTCGTCACCAATTGCCTCATCTCCCGCCTGCCCTCTGGCGCCCGTTTGTGGACTTCTTATTTGTCGGCATCCCAGTATCCCACCTTAACCACTGTTCTGCGACGCTTCCCACTCTTCACCCGCCTACCTCTTACCCCCTTTGCCCGACAACTATTTTTCACTCCTAACCTCATAACTTTCGTACGCTCCAAAATCCTTTTCTCTCAACTCACTTTCACCCTTTACACACTTGCCTTCACTCACCCTTCTTCCTTCACACCTGATCTCCGCACTCAATGCCCTTTCTGCTTCCACATACGCTGATTCCCTTCACCAAAGCCAAAAAAACCAACACTTAACACAAAACAGTTCTCTCACGATCGGCACCGAAAACGGAAGCCCTTGTAAACTATAAGTTAATTTTGTGCTAAATAGTCGAATTTTTAACCAAAAAGTATGAATTTTCAGTAAGATTGTTAAATTTTCCATCAAACAGTTGCATTTTTGTCATAGAAAAATGAAAATTCTACTAAAACAGGTGAATTTTTAAATCCAAAATACAAATTTTCAAAAAAAGAGTTGAATTTTCATCCAAAAGAATTTCAATAGACTTTTCTACAGAAAATACAAATTTTAAGCAAAAAGTAAATTTTCTAGGAAATAGTTGAATTTTCAACAAATCAGTTGCATTTTTGTCCAAGAAAGATGCAATATTTCTACTAAAAAAAGATGAACTTTCAAATTAGAAAGGCAAATTTTCAGGAA
Organism: Andricus quercusramuli; assembly: GCA_932178445.1. Lineage (NCBI taxonomy): Eukaryota > Metazoa > Arthropoda > Insecta > Hymenoptera > Cynipidae > Andricus > Andricus quercusramuli. The sequence goes on from CAKNXH010000902.1 coordinate 5,688, forward strand.
AAATATTTTCCATTCAAAAAAGATTTCAGTTGACTTATCAGCAACAAAATATGAATTTTTAGCAAAAGGTCAATATTATACGGAAAGAGTTCAGTTTTTAACCCGAAAAGACGAATTTTCAACAAAATAGTTGGATTTGCAAAAAAAAGATCTCCCTCTCCCCGACCGTAACAAATCGTAACAAATTCTCTCGATCCCTCCCGCTTGAGCTGTTACGTAATTTAAGTGTGGTCCCTTAATACAATTTTTTTCGCTTAAGATTAATAATTTTTTTTTGAAAATTCATCTCTTTGGTTAAAAATTGAACTTTCTTGTGGAAAATTCGTTTTTGTTTTGGTTGAGAATAAATGTCATAAATCAAAAATTACCTATTCCATTTGAAGTTAGAGATGGATCTTTTTTGCTAAAAATGTTTGTAGTAAGTAGAAAATGCATACATTTTCTTGAAAATTCATGTTTTCTAGTTAAAAATTCATCTCTTTTGGTATAAATGTCACCTTTATTGGTCAATAATGCAACTGTTTTAATGAACATTAATGTGTTTTGGTTTAAGATTCAACTTTTTTTTTTAATTCGTTTTTTTCTCGGAAACTATTGTATATAATTGACGGAATGTTTTTCTCTCTCTTAAAGGTATGATCAAGGAGAGTGAGGAAAACTTTGTTTGATGGTAAAATATTCATTTATTTATAAAATAAAATGCGTGTGCAAAAAAAAAGTTTTCTGCTGGCGCAAGTGATTTTGGCTCTCCTGGTGATCCGAAACAGAAAATAAAAAAAGTTTTTAAATCTATGTTTATATTAAATTAAACTTTGTTTGCACCATAAATCAGGTGAAATTATAAGTTAGAATTAAAATATCAACAACTCGGAGGTTCGGACAATAGCCATGATAGTGCTGAATATCGTGTTCAAATTTGAAGTCGATACGCAACTGAAAAAATTTTAACAGAAAATCCCAATTTTTCCCGGTCAAACATATATTATCGGTTTTCCACAGCTGTGGCTAACGATTGTAAGTTCACTCGGAAAAACGGAGAATTGTTGAAAAATCCAGTATCAGAAACGAAAAACTTGCGAAAGAAGAAGTCTATTTAATTTTTTGTTTTCAAAAGTATTTTCACGGCATTAAATTTAATTTTAATGTAGATAAAAGCGGTTAGTTTTTTTGTCGCAAGGAAAAAGTTCAAATTGTCCAAAGATTACTTTCTACTAGAGTTTTAAGTAAATAATTTTGAATAAAAATGTTCTCCGAGTATCTCTGTTTTATTTTACGAACAAACAACATCCATTATAAAAGAAATAAGGTATGTAGTTTATTCAGAGTTAACAGATATGCGAGTGTGTGGCCCAAGGCCCTTAAACCCTGGCTTGGGTCAAATGTCAAATTTGGTTGAAAACGCTTTTTTAATGTAATAATGTGGATAAAAATCTAAACTAAAATTTCCATATTAAGTCGAGTGATCACCCGTTTGAACTGTTATTGTCAATTTTTACCATTTAATCAATAAGTAGTTGCAAAAATTCGGAAACGCGAAATGGCCCAAAGCAGTGCACCTTCTTCTGTTAAGATTTTTCATGTATAATATCGAAATTTGAAAATTAATTGGTTACCTTGCCGTTCTTTTTGATGATTTTTGGTTCATTCTGCGATTCCTGTCAAGTTTTTTTGTCGCTGTTTCTTTGGGTTAGGGATTCTGATGTTCCTGGTTTTCTGGATGAATGTGAGTCCCCGTTTCGGGAATTCACAGAATTTTCGAAGTAACTTTACGCACGCAGAATTTTTTGAATGATTCAAATGGACAAGGGACACCTGGAGTACCTTCCTTGTAAGATACATTCTTTTAAATAAAACCTAATACATTATAAATTTGCTCAGAAATCTTGAAACAAACTTTAATTTCCTCAAATCTTTGAAAATTATTAACAAGCATCTAAGTTTTGTTTTGAATTCTTTGAAAAAAAAGTAACATGTTAAGAAAAGCATTAAACTTCTATGATTTGTGCATCAGCATTTTAAAAGGTTCTTGAAAATCGAAGGAATCGTCGATCATCATCTTCACCCCGTTAAATTCTTCCATGGCATCCAACGAAATTGCTTCAAAATGATCCTTTAATTCAATTACTGAATTAATTAATTAATTACTACTGAATTTCGATTCATAAAATTGATTTTGCAGAAAATTCCTAATCTTTAATAATTTGTTTATCTATTATAATAGATAAACAAACTAAAAACAGCCATTTTCGTAAATTTTGCATTTTGCGTTTGAATGTTACAGTATTTAATATTAAAATTTAATATGAGCAATATTTAGGTGTCTCGTGGTTCAGGTAAGGACATTGGAAGTAGTAAATTATACTCTTTGATGCGTCAAATCTATTTATTTGATCCAAAACTACATTTTTTTTCATTGCACACTTAGTTTAATTAAAAAAGAAGTTAGATTTATAGCTAAAGATAACATTAGAACGGCCATAACTACAACACCGCGAAATTATGATTTTTAATTATAACTAAGTTTAGCTATTCGAGCTCTATACGGACCAAGATATCACAGTAAACCCCAAGAATAAGTTCTATCTTAAAATCGGATAAAAACGCTGCAGCACGTTTATCTACTCAAAGATAAAATTTATTTGACAAAAGATAAAATTTATCTGGCGGAAGATAAATTTTTTCCCACGAAAATATTTATGTCAAATGCGTGAACCTATGAAAACTGAAAAGAGCATTTTCTTGTATAGTAAATCATTTTAAATAAGCGCGCCAACGGTAGCCAATCCAGCTGTTGACGCGACGCATGCGCAGTACGAAAAGATCCCAAAATTGAGAGCATGGTTCTAAGCCCTGGCCACTGGCCAGTTAGAGCTTCTGCGATCGGACGACAAGGACACTCAGCCAAGTTCAGTCCTTTACTTTTGTTGGACATACCTTTAGTTTCTGTCGACTCTGAAGAAGACTTTTACATTTGTAAACAAGCACTATAAGCTAACCTAAGTGCAGCCTATATATCGTGTAAGTGTAGATTAATGGTTTTTTGGTTTGAATCATTTAAATAAAGCGTTGTTTGTAATCAGGGGAAATGGATTTTTGAAAAATCTGCGAAGAGTTCAGTAAGTCAGCTCAATTGATAAGACCCTCGTGTAATTTTCGGAGGTGATTTAACCAATGAATGCCGCCAGGATTTTCAAATTTCTCGAGAAAATACTCGAGTCAGGCAGTTGATCCTCGAGGATTTCAGTGAACATAACCGTCCTTTCCAGTTTTCATAGACCCACCGAAAATTTATCTTTCGCCAGATAAATTTTATCTTTCGTCAGATAAATTTTATCTTTGAGTAGATAAAAGTGCTGCAGCGTTTTTAGCCGATTTTAAGATAGAATTTATTCTTGGGGTTTAGTGTGATAATTCACAACAAATTATAACAACTAAACTTATTAATTTTAGTTATTAACTAATTATAATAACTAAACCAGTTCCCGACTATGAAACCTAACTAGGGGTAGCACGGCCGCGATCGGACCAGAAACCTTCATGCATTACTAAGCATAGCTGCAAGGTCCCTTCGGTACTTGTTTCGTAAATTGTATTTGATATTTGTCAGCCATCTCTTTAGTCCATGGATGAAAACGGGCTTGACCTTTTTGGTTAGGGAGTATCACAATTTGTTTACTATCTAGATGCAATGGACGAATAATATTGTCACCGCCTATTGCAGCTGCGTATATTTGTGGTTCCTGTATGGTTTCTAGTACAATAATGTCTCCCTTAAATGTCTTGAAACTGCGAATACCTCCAGTTACACCGAATTGAACATCAGTATCAAATTGAGGGTTTGTAAGACGTCTACAATGAAGGTATAATGTGCTGAACAATGGTGGAGTAGCTGAACTTGATTCTGCAAGAAAAAATGAACTAGATGAATTTTGTATAGTTGACCAAGAACCAAACTTCAGAAGACGGCGTCAAAATCTATAGTTTAATATCTCTCTCTATCAAATTCAGAGAAGAATCTTTAAAAATATAAACTCGAAGAAAGTCAAATTGTGTAACAGAATTGCGCAAAAAACCTCAAGAAGAAGCATTTTTTCTCTGATGAGCCGACTTCATCGTTTTTGAAGTGATAAACTTCTAATGGCACGGTGTAAACTCGCAAAACTAACAAGATTTGAGGGAAAATACGGGTAACGCTTCACGGGCAACGCTTCCTCTCCTCTATCTCTTCTTCGCTTCTCCCACTGACTGACTCTTTCAATCCCTCTCTATCTCTCCTTCACTTCTTCCACTTCACTCCCTCTCTCTCATACAATATAATACAATATCATACAATGTGATACCATATCATATAATATGTTGGAATATGACACAGTATCATACAGTATGAAAAGATTTTATAAAATTTTATATGAAGAACCGAGGGTTATAGCGATTAGTAAATTATCGTTTCAATTGCGATCAAAAATAAAAACTCAAAATTATAGATAAGATATTATACTGTATAATAATTACCAATAGAATTAAAGAAAACCGCCAGGGTGAAGAGGAGAGTACCAAGAAAGATATTCATCATCTGTAAATAGAGAATACTGTTTTATAAATATGTAATGATTTTTTCTTACAGTTTTAATAATAAATATGCTCGATTTTCAGTAGAGTATTTAAAAAAATATTAATAATTTTACTTTGCCAAATTAATTTTAAGGTAACATTTGAATTTTTGTTTAATTAAAAAAAAAAAACTCAAATTATTCATAAAATATAGAAAACTCTTTCAAGATTAAAAAAATTTGCTGCAAGTATTTCATATTTTTTAGAATTTTCGAAATTTTAGTGAATATTGAAAAGTTAATTAAAATAAAATATTAAAGCGTTAGAAATTGTTCCGTTATTTTTAAACTTCACCTTTATATATTATAGTTTTCAAAATTTCTAAAAAGCTTCGAAAGTTTTTTTTCGAAATTTTCAAATATTTACATTTTTTTGTGCATTTTTTTAGATATTTCCAAAACCTCTAAACGTTCTAAATATCTTATAAAATGATTCGAATTTTGCCTGCAATATTTTTGAAATTGTTTTAAAATCGTCAAAATTCTTTTTTGAAAATTTTGAGAATGTTTTGAAATGTTTAGAAATATTTTAAATATTCTCTTAAAATTTGTTTTTCAATATAAAAATTCATTAAAAATTTTCGCAGGAATTAAAAAAAAGTTTACTATATTTTCTTGATACCTTTCAAAATCTTGAACAGATCTCAAAATCTTCAAAAATCTACATTTTTAAGTTTTTTAAAAATATTATCAAATAAAATTGGTTTTAAAAATGTTTTCATAGCTTCTAAATATCTTTTATAATAATTCGAAATTTGTCTAACATTTTGAAAAATCTTGCAATCGATTGAAATGTCATTTTTCTAAATAAAAAGTTATTACAAATTTCCGCATTAATCTTATTGTGGGTACCGGAAATTTTGTGGGGACAAGTACCGACAATTTTTTTTCACTTCTACGGACAGTTTTCACTCATCATAAAGTAACATATTTTCAATTTTTGCTATTTTTACATTTCAAATGAATCAACAATTAGTGACATTCATTACAATAATTTGAATCTTTTAATATTTAAAATTTATGAAATCTTCAATCGATTCACATTTCTTTCAATATAATACAAAACTTTGTATTTGTCTTGTGATTTATCAGAAAAATAGAAATGTTTTTGTAAACAATTTATAAAAGTGAGTGTAAAGTGATTATAATTTCGTGGAAAAATTGAAACGTTCAAAAACTAAATTATTGTCAAATTTTTTTTGGATTATTTTTGTATTTTTTGACGAAAATACAAATATTGTGCTCTGCCCCCATTGATATTTTACTTTGAATAACAAAAAAAGCTAAAAAAACAATCTCTTAAATTTAAACATAAATTTTAATTTATATAGGAGAAATTTAATTCTGTACAGAGACTTGAAAATGGAAAAAAGATCTAGAAGCTCTACAATTTATGAATAATTTTTTCCTCAGCAATCGTTAAAAATGACGAGTTAATTTCAATATTTAGCAACTTGTCATTTTTAACGATCTGATCATTTAAATTTTTTTGGAGGTACATTTTGAACATACAAAAGTTTTTCTAGGCTGAAAAAGAACTATTTATAATTTTGAGAGATTCTAGATCTTTTTTTCATTCTCAGGTCTCCATAAATTAAATTTCTCCCATATAAACTCAAATAAAAAGTCTGAAGAAATGGTAAAAGTTAGACATATTATGCAGATTTCGAAACAAAAATAACATTCACGATTTTTCCGAAACTCTGCGATTGAAAATTTTGTTATTTTATTTCGACTTCGCCCAACCGCAAAATATTAATCGATTAATTTCAAAATTTTATACACATTATGAGGGACCCCGCAGGAAACTTGTTAGTACTGAAGAATTTCCAATTTATGAAATTTATTTCATTTTCGATCCAACTTAATTATTATACTCACAAGTAGGTTTAGGAACAGTCGCCAAGATGAGTGTAACTAATGAATATCCACGAAAATGTTTCGGTGTATATATACTAGTCGCTATCTCATTTGGCCTATATAAGTTGTTATGCTTTTTTCTAATTCTTAAAGTCACAACAAAAATATTTTCCTTCATTGGAAGCGTCAGAAATTTGAGCACAAGGTTGAAAAACGTTTTACACTTGATTTAAATAATGAGGGACAAATATTGTCGACCTGTAAATGGGCCGAGTCATGTGCGTCTGGATCATGCTAGGTGACCCCCATCTTCATATGGTATTTAAGAGTCATTGCTCGGAAGTAGAACAACTAGACAAATTGTCACAATTCACCTATTTTAGATGAGAAAAATGTTTTCGTTCATTGGAAGCGTCAGAAATTTGAGCACAAGGTTGAAAAACATTTTAGA
>CAKNXH010000902.1:12618-61330 GCA_932178445.1 Andricus quercusramuli
AGTAGAAAAATATTTTCGTCTATTGGAAGCGTCAGAAATTTGAGCACGAGGTTGAAAAACATTTTAGACTTTATTCGAATAATGAGCGACAAATATTGTCGACCTGTAAGTCGGCCAAGTCATGTGCGCCTGGATCATGATGGGTGACTCCCACCTACATATGGTATTTACGAGTCATTGCTCGGAAGTAAAAAAAACTAGAAAAATTCTCACAATTCATCTATTCTGAATGAGGAAAATATTTTCGTTTGTTTGGAAGTTCAGACATTCGAGGACAAGATTGAACAATAATTTAGATTTTATTCAAACAATGAGCGTCAAATATAGTCGACGTGTGAATCGGTTATGTTATGTGCGTCTGGATCATGCTATGTAGATAAATTAAAAAACAGTCGAATTTTCTTTTAAAAAAGACTTCAGCTGACTTTTCACGATCAAAATATTAATTTTTAACCACGAAATAAGTTTCTACGAAAAAAATTGAATTTTCAATCCACAAGGACGAATTTTTTCCCAAGAAGGATGACTTTTTAACAAAATTTTTGAATTCTCTACCCAATAGTTGCATTTCTATCCAAAAAAATATGAAATTTCTCTTAAAAAAGATTTGAAAAAAAGGTTTGATGCAGAGGGTTTCTCTAGCTTCTTACTCAATTCTTCTACCTCTTTAGCCGCTTTTATTCTAGCAGGAAAATCCTCTCCAAACAAAAATTTTGATGATGTGGGAAGATCCTCAGCAAGATCCTTTACCAGTTCATTAGCGATTGGAGTGTCTGGTAATAGAGATATTGTAATGCATGTCCGATAAAATTCTGCCAGCATCGCTAAGATAGGACTCTACATTACCGACCTTCTTCCCTACTGAATTAAAGATGGTCGTCAGAGCTGCGCCAACTGCATAAATTGCCATTCCAATTTTTTCCTGTGCTGCTGTTTGAAAACTCTCTTTTTTCAAACCCAATCTGACATAAGCAATTTAATTTCAGGGTTCAGTTTTGGCACATGAATTGCCTCGAAATTTTCAGGCAACGGATACTTTTTTTTAAATAGAGTCGATATCTTCCTTAGAACAACCCTTTTGTACAATTTGGGTCCACAGTTAAATTATTTTATTGTGAATTTTAACACTCACCAAATACTCTCTTGCCTGGGGTTCTCCCAAAATTTTCAGTGTAGACTCACTTAATTGGACGTCTCCCTCCTCTGGAAACTCGTGCTCTGATGGAACTCCAGGATCTTCCGGGCCCTCGGATTCGAACTCACTAGATGTGTCATAGTGTTCTGAAGATGACTCAGAATCTTTGTCTGAGTACTCCGTCGTTTCTCTCGGATAACGATCGGATTTTTGATGACCTTGATCAGTCGCTTCTCGCAGATAGCGATCAGATCTGGCAGTCATTGAAACCGTCGTTTCTCTCGGATAACGATCAGGTTTATAATGACGAGTTGGACTTCGCTGACGACGAGAATAATATCTATCGTAGTCTCTCCGATGTTCCCGAGGTCGATGCCGATATTCGCGATATCTCTCTGTAGGAGACGGACTGCGAGAATAGCGATTCGCGTAACCTCTTCGCGAAAAATCTGAGTATGAAGAGCTTCGGGAACGGCGAGCACGTGGAGATCTAACTTCTCTCTCATAACGGATTCTTTTTTCCGGACTTTCGCGATGATAACTTCGATGTACATCGCGTTTTCTTTTCTTTTTTCGGTTCCCGTCCAAACCCTACCCTATTCGAAGGTGGCATACTGCCTGAATTTAATTTTTTCTATAAAAAACCACTTGAGAATAAAATCTACGACGTGACCAGAATTACACAGAAAAATGCAATGGCATAGGAAGTAGGCGCCCGAGTCGAAATATAGGCCCTCCTTTGACCCTCTATAGCTGTAAATAAAACCTCTTTCACACCTCCTTGACCCTCGACACTAGAATTTTTTCAATTTCCGGAGATTCTGTTTTAAGATTTGTCCATTTATAATTTTAGATGACGCAAGTGCACGTGATAAACTACTGGTGTCAGCAGCAGGAGAAATCTTAGATTCTTCTACCAAAGTTTTCTCTAAAGATGCTATTGAGCGACAAGTTTTTGACCAAAAAAATAAGTTGAAGAAAAATGTCATCAAATCCAACAAAAAAAAAGTTTGAAGTGGCGATGAAGAATATGTCGTTAATTTTACCTCAGTGTCAGGGTCCATCAGAGAAGAAACAATGCTGTTGGTCTGCAGCTTCAAATACAAACATCAAGTCCTCGGAAATTCGAGTCTATATGCCACATCAGATGTCGCCGGAGCATGACGTTTCTCAGCCTTCAACTGCAAAAATGCATTGGACGTGCATGCCGAGCTATTACCAAGTTCGAATAAACAAAGGCCAATTCCAGTCAACTCAATGAATCGAATGTCGACGTCGAAGGAAAATTAGCCTCTTATTGATACAACTCCAACAAATGCATCGAGTATGCAGAGAATGCTATACCCTGCAACGTCTACAGGTGCAGGAATTTCAAAGGCAGCTCTCTCGCAACCCTGTCCAGATATTGCTTCTTCCAGCAATGTCATGACGGATGAAGTGAACGACTGCAATTTGTCAGAGGATGAGGCATCAAATGACAAAAATGGGGATGGTGCCATCAAAGCTATGGCAGCCACTATTCCTGTCAAAGGTCAGGCTTGTGTTAGTTATTCTATTTCTTGTTCTGACTATATATTTATACATGGAATTTTGGTGTAGTCACTGAAAGGGATATTGCCTTCCAAGAAATGATGCTTGCTGCAATGAAATATTCATACAAGTTGGCACATAAGAATGAGAAGCGTGGCAAGATATTTGAGGTAAAATTTATTGCAAAATTTATTCAATTCACACTAAAACTTGGGGTATCAAATCGTTGCAGATATATTGATCATGGCAAACTACCGGCAAACTATTTGCAACCGGCAGCGGATATGGTACAATAATTGATTATTTAATGGCACTAGGTTTATCTTATATGTGTACTAATTTCTTGCATTTTATTCCAGGAGGAAATCTCACCCAAATCTGGGTTTTATTTGCCACGAAATACTATTGCATATATCAATAGTGAAGTCCAATGTGAAGCTGTGGAAGATCGCGAGAAATGGAGATTTCTTGTGCGCGAAGTTTTATTGGAAGTTTATGGGCAAACCATTTCAAATTATTCAGCCAAAGGAAAACGTGGTCAACGACCACCTATCAATCCTGTTTTATTCAGAGGATTATTTCGTAAGTTAGTTACATTTTTCTTTTAGGACTACTGACATTTATCTTGCTTATTCAAATTTTTCAATTGCAGAATAGGCTTGCCAAATTTCGAGAAACGTGCTTCAAATGGAATTTATTGATTTTATAAATAAATTTGCTTCTAACAAGCGGAGGTATCAGTCGTCGAAAACTTCTTCTTCATATAACGCGAGAAAATTGAATTCAGGTGTGAATTTTTTAATTAATGAAAATTATCATTCAATTAAGTCCATAAAACAATACGTGTTACTTCCGCAATGCATTATAATTACAGGTAATAAAATATGCGAGGAAGAAGAGAAGATTGATAATGAAAGCACGACAGCGGCCAATGAATGTCCAGAGGCTGAGGAGGTTAAAACTTCGGAACGGACTATCTGGGATTCACAAAGATATTATGTGAACCAGACTAACGGAGCTACAAGGAGAGATATACTATCGGAATCTAACGCAACCGGCCATCATTACTCTGACAATGTTGTTTATCATCAGCTTCAATTGGAAACAGGTGAATATAAATTTCTTTTTCTTACCATTATTATTAGCAGGGTGGCCGCTGGATCGGGAAACCAATTTAAAATGCAGTTTTAAGTCTCGAACAATAAAATATGAATAGCGTTTGAAATTGCAATGTGTTGACAACAAACGTTTTAAGTTGATAAACTGTGAATAAAAATTAATTAATGATTTTTAAATTTAAACTACTTTTCGAGAATTTTAAATTGAACAATAATTTATTGATTTTTGAGGGCGATTCTGAATCTTTACAAAATTGAACAATTTACAGATTTAAAATGAAAGATTGGACTGTCTTCATTCGAAACCCTTAGTGATTAAAATAATTAAAATGTTCGATTGAAACTTTTCAAACTATGTTCATTTTGAAAGTAATTTGAAGTTAATAAATTCAGAATTAAACGCTTTTATAAAAATTGCAAATCCTACACAAATATTGTTTCAGTCAAAAATATTCAATTTTAACACATTAAATTTTAAAATTTGTAATTAGGAAGAGAAGCAATTTTTAATAGTAAGCAATGCTTGACTGTTTATTTAAAATGAGTAATTATTAATGAAATATTTAAAACTGGACAATTTTGAAACTAATTGTTTGAAACACAGAGCCTTAAATCGCTAAAATTTCAGATAACTAAACTTAAACTTTGAACGTTGCAATGGTCATAATGGTAATTGTTCGGAATTGACTGATATAATTATTCAGTACATTGCTTTATTTTAATTTCACTTATTTAACATCGACTTTTCATTTTAGACTTTAATTTCATATTTTTACATTTTAATGGAATTCTAATTTTAAAGTGTTATCGATTTCTTCTTTTATCCTTATTCTACTATAGTTGAGTCATAATCCTTGTATGAGTGAGAACCTTTCGTACCTCTTGTAAGCAAATTTTAGTCGTCGTCCGAACGTTAAATTAAGAACTTGTCTCGTCGCTTCGGTAGACAAGTTCAAATTAATTGTATGAATTTTAGAAATGATTTAAATATATTCTAGTTTGATTTTTTGAGCAATTTTGTTAACATTGGATTAATTCGGTTTTATTATTTATTCTCAGTGACCTGTCCTTTAATGTACATATCGTCAAAAGGGTTTTTAAACATTGCATCATTTTTTTTACACAAACTTCTCTCACTCGCGAACAGTCATAATTGTTCTATTTTCTAAACTTTCATTTTGTTAATGCAATTGTTGAATTTTTATGTATATAATAGTTCAACAATTATTGTTTTATGAAAAATTAGAGTAAGCTGAGGAGTTCTTTGCAAATTTAGAAAAGATTCAAACTTACTTACAAAATTAAAAAGATTTGAAAAGATTTAAAACAAAACGTATATTTTTGAACATCTCAAATTAAAGTTTTCAAGCTTCCTGAGGATTTCTAAGGGTTTTAATGTGATAACAAATTTTTCTTAAGATTCCTGTGAAAATTTTCACTGACTTTTTATTTTGAAAAATTAATTTTAAAGGAATATTTTAAAAAACACACATAAACAAATTTTAACGAATAAATGTAGAAATTGAATAACTATTATTACTTTAACCAAATTAAGTAAGTTTGAGAGATATTTAGATTTTTTTATCTTGGAAAATTAGTTTTAAGAAAATATTAAGAAAGATTTCAAGATATTCAAAATTGTAAAAAAATCTAGAAGATTTTAAAGCAAGTTTTTTAATTTTGCAGGATTTATTAAAAGTTTTGGGCAATCTTTCCATTTCTAATGTTTCTACCTTAAAATTCCTTGGCATGATATAATTTTTAAAATTTATAAATTTGTTGATTCATTTTTCAATTAAGAGTATTTAAAATAATAGCGCGGATTTCTATTTTTTTGAATCTTCGAACTATACAAATCATAAAAGTTTGAAGCTTCCATTGTATACGTGTAAATTATTCAGCTTTTAAATTAACAAATTTTTCAGTTTTAATTTTTAAAGTTTAAAATTCAAATAAGTTCATATTTGAATGTTTTAATTTCTGAACCGGGAATTATTTTCCTCTATTAAAACGGCCACCTTGTGTCACGCAAATCAAACAATAATAAAAAAAGATTAATTTTTGAACAGAAAATTCTTCCGGGATTCCTGCTTATCAATAAGATACATACGACTCGAGCAGAATGCTGGATTCGAATAGCATAAATTGGTCTCAATGTTTGGCTCCGCTTTAACTTCAAACTTTTTTGTACACTGTACAGTGTTGTCATTCGTATGCAGATATATAAATACTAATAAAGGAAGTAAATATAATATTATAATATTTTTATTGAATTTTTTCCCATTTAAAATAAGCGCGAATTCCACGACGCATGCGCAATAGAATAGGGAGGAGCTCTAAATAGAGGATCTACGAGGCTCTAACGAGGTTCTAATTACACCCTCCTTTGAACCTCTAGGTATGCAGAAATGGAAATAACTGCAGCTTCAGAGGGGTTAAAGAGGGGTTGAATTATAATGGAAAAAACCCTCTTTAGCTCCTCTTAAAGAATTTGAAAAAAAATCATCTCACGACTACGGTAAAAATTGAAAATTTTTTTTTTCTCTTTATATGTCAAATAATAAATTTTATCGTGAACGTGCGCCTAATTCCTGAGATATTAAATACCCTTTGAAGAGAACATGTAAAAAGTTTTTGTTTCAAACTTCAAAAATTTTTCGAACTTTGTATCTAGACTCATAAAAAAATGTACTGAAATCCGAAACAGCGATTAGAAAAATTATCAAACGACATCGGTAGAGGTTGAAACATTAAAAAAAAAAACAAGTTTATTGATTTTTTTTAAATAACTTAAATATTTTAGTAAATGCACTGCCACTGTAAAAATATCAAAGTTTAAAATTCAACTGCTCCATTTGCTGCAAAAAAAATCTAAACGAAAAAATATAAACTGAAAATTAATCAAATTTGAACTAACATCAATTTATTGAGATACCTCAAGAGCTTTTTAAATCCATTAAAATCATTGAAATCTCATTAAATTCATTTGAATATTTTAAAATATATTGAAACCTCGCAGGTCCTAGAAAATAGTTTCATATATTCCGAAGTTGTATAAAATTCTTTAAAACCCCAGGAAATTTTTGTTTCTTTCTTTCAAAGTAATTTAAAGCCCTTAAAATTACTTTAAAAATTAATAATATCTTGAAAGTTCAGTGAAATCTTTAAATATCTTTTGAAATATTCTATATTTATATATATATATATATATTCTATATTCTATAAATATTCTATATTTTCCAAAATTTTAGGAAACTATTTAATACCTTATGAAAATTTTTCAAATCCCTTGTAATCAGTCAAATCCTCGGTGATTTCTATAAATATTTTAATTTTTTCAAAGGGTCCGACGTTTTAAAAAAATGTTGCTTTAAAATCTTTTACACCTTTTCTAAAAATTTTAGGAGACTATTAAAAATGTTTTGTAATCTTTTTTGATTTTCTCTGAAAATTCGTTAAAAAGCAATCATTTAAAATTTGCTCATGAATGTTGAAATCATTTTTTTTTCATTCTCTACACATCCTGGAAAATTCAGTTTACCTAACATTTCTTGAATCCTGCAAGATTAAAAAAATGTTCTCAAAGGCTTTCATACTGTTTTTTCACACATTTTGAAATCTTCAAAACTTAAAATTATTCTCCTAAAATAAAAATTTGACCATTAAAAATTTTTCCAAGAATATTGAAAAAAATTCAGTCTTCTCAAATATTTCATAATTATTATAAAGCTCCTAGTTTTTTTTTAAATTCTTTCGAAAACTTTCGAAGTTTACAAATTATAGTGTGACAGCAAAATTTTGAGAACGGAATTATTTCCCACTAATGAACACGCATTTTAAATTTAAATTTTCTCTTCTATCAATAATGCTTAGAAACATTTGGAAATAAATTTTATGATGGAGTAAAATTATTTATTTAGAAATTTGGTTTCACAATCTATATTTTTAAATAATTCGGTTTTTTTCTAAAAATTTTCAAAAAATCTTCTGAAATTAAAAGGATCTTCAAAAAATCGGTCAGATTTTGTTTTGAAAATTTTATTTTTGAGACCGGTAATTTCTTGGTGGCCGACACGGACAATTTTTTTCACTGTTACCGACATCAATAATGTTGAGAAAAATTCAGAAATAAATTTTATCATGAAATACAATTTTTTTTAAAATTCTGATACTTAAAAATGATAATGTATAAAATTCGTAATTTCAATTAATAGACGAAAAAACTAAAAATTATATTCATGCAGTGTCGCAAATGTAACACATGTTTTTTGGTCTGCCCCGTGATGATATTTTACTTTTGGACTAGAAAGAAGGTTTTTTGGAAAAGTTTTCAAACTATTTACTTTACAATTTGGAAAAATCATCAAAGTAAACGACCAGCGAACATGTTTGAAAAAAATAAAAAAAACATATTTATAATTTATGAATGAAACCATATTTAATATAATATTGTAATTTAAATGTATGTTATGACAATTTTTAATTTTTACTACACTGGAACCTGGTTTTAAGAAGATGTTCAGTCATGCGTGACAAATTGCATGAGGACAGTACCCTCAGTGCTTCAGTTGCGTCAACTGTTAGCATGTAATTACCCGTTCTTAACTCCAGGTTCCAGTGTATTTCCATATTCAAAATTAATCAACTGCTCAATAATTAAATAAAACAAAACTGAGTAATAATCAATAACATAATTTTAATCTTGTAATATTTACCACTATTGAAATCTTTGATCGATTCCTTTTTCTTTCAGTATTTAAGTTTACTCTATTAACGATGCAAATGATCCCTTCAATTAACCTAGAATTCGAAAAAAGTCCCGGTCTTCGTCTTGTTCACACATATATCAATACAAACATCTTTTTGAAAAGGATTTCAATCAAAAAATTTGAAAAACTTCTGCCAAAAGCCAAATAATAATGATAAAAAATTCTAAATTTTTACTGTACTATTACAAAAGCAAATTTAATGGAGAAAAAATAAATCACCAAATAACTAATGATTTCCACTAAAAATAATAATTTCCAGTGTAAAACGCCAACTTAGCTAAAAATGGTTCCAAATTATGAATTTTCATTATAATCTAATGAGTTTTTTTCATTAAAAATGTTAATTAGCGATAGAAAACACTAACGCAATCCAAAATTGTTCAACCTTGTCAATCGTATTATTCAAAACTAAATTGTTGGATATGAATCTTTAATAATTTTTGTTTGAAAATGTTAATCTCAAACACCATAGTCTATCATAACTTAAAGTTGTAGAATAATTGTGGATACTCTTTGAAAACTAATAATTTTGTATTGAAAGTCGCATAAATCTACGAAAAAGAAACGTTAACAGAACATAATATAAAATTTTTTAGAATTGTAAATCTTCTCTGAAATCTATGAATGATTTTTGTTTGAAATCATGCACAAAAGTGCAAATATCGGAAACTAGTAAATATCTTTTGACATAATTCAGAGTTTTCCTACATTTTTCCCAAATCCCACAGAATCAAAATAAATATTTTTTAAATCTTTCAGATTTTGTTGCGATATGTTCTGAAATCTTCAAAACTTGAAATACATTATTTTGAATAAGACCCAATACAATAATTCTCTGGAATCATGCTCATCATTCAAAAGAGCAGACATTAATCAACGCTGGAAAATGGCAGAAAAATCAAAAGTTTGTTTTTGTTATCTTCTAAAACATCAAGACAAATGTCAGGAGAGAAAAGTATGTGTAATTGAAAACTGTCCAAGATTCATCATACAATGCTTCACAAGACGAATACATTTGGCGATCCTCAAGATGATATTTGTTTAACTGCTTCGTCCATTAGGAATTGTATCCACTATTGCCTAATTAGATTATGGGCGTGCAACTACTCTCATACATGAGAGTCTTGCGAAACGTATCGGATTACATGGCTCAAATTCTCCAGTAAGCTGTGAATGGAAAGGAAGAATGTATCGCTTCAAAAAAGATTTCAAAATTGTGACCACTAATATTGCAAGTGCGAATAGAAATGAATTCTTTAACCTCAAGAAAGTGAGAACTGTAAAGAATCTTGGTTCACCAACACAAAATCGGGACATAGGTGAACTGAAGAAAGATTATCCTTACATTATCGAAGTGGATTTATCTAGAATCATTTCCATGTGATCAATCCAAATAAAATCCGAAAAAGTCAGAATAGTCTTTTATGCTGCAGCAAAAGTTGGTAGAGTGTCATTAAATGATAACCGCCTTACGGGACCTGACGGCTAGTGTCATTGTTGGCGTTATCTTGAAATTTCGTCAAAACACAAAATAGTCTTCACAGCTGATATTTGAGAGATGTTCAATCGTGGTTCAAATTGCTGAAGAGGATACCTGGGCTTAATGTTTTCCGTAGGGAAACATGAAAACACACGAGACACCTAAAATATAACACATAGAAACGATGTTATTTGGAATAGCTTCGTCTCAATATTTGGCTCAGTTTGTAAAGAATTACAATGCAAAGCGATATGAAAAGAAGTTTCCAGAAGTAGCGAAAGCCATCATCTTTAATCATTATGTGCATGACTTCCTGAGGGATTCTACAAAAGTTCTGAAAACCATACCTGAACAATTGTCGAGAATATGAAGTTCCAGTATATGCGGCACTTCTCATTTTCGACAATTGATTCTATTTCTCTGGGAGCGTTTAGCGGTGCGGTATTTGAGCTGATACCGTAAGAGTGACCCTAATGAAGTCCGGTGATAATTCTTGTATCAAATGTTGACCAGTGATTATTGATGTTGGCTCCAATGCTGGAAGGATATTGAAAAAAGCCCTTACAGTTCTATTATTATAATTGACAAAAAACGCAACCCTGGGAATTATAATGGGTTCCTCCTGACATACCAAGAACACAAATTTTCTTTTAAGGATAATGAGAATTAATTTGCCATAAGAAATCCACGTGATATATACTTTTCTGAAGATCCATAATCAATTATTGCAAAAGACTCAAGATAGAGAACTTCATTTCTCCGACTCATTTTTAAAGTTTACATATATTGATCAATCATTTTTTCACGGAAAGTTGGGATCACTCAAGTGAGATATGATTACGCAGGATTTGTTTTTGCTAGTAATGCCTCTCTAGATGATCAGTCAGACGGACTTTCTTTCAGGGAATTATCACACTAATTTCTGTAAGGAAAAGCCAAAGATTCTGCACAGCGGGGTCTCCAGAAAGTATAGAGCAAAGCTTTAACGTGGATCATAGCTCGAATTAAAACAAAATTTAAAATTTAGCCCAAAATTTATTCGCACAGCGAGGCATCCACAAAGTAGTGTACAACGCTGTCACAAGATACATTTTCTTTTGACTGATATTATTTTGAAGATTTCATTTTCAGAAAGTGTCTCGAAATAATAACTCCTTTCTTTCAGAATTTAAGAACATTTAGTCTCACACAGCGATGTCTTCATAAGAGAAGTGCAAAGCTGTCACGAAAATAACTATCAATTCACTTTAATTTACTTATATAACTTATTACTGGATTGCACTGAATTAGAAGCACCAAAAGGGTTCTTAAAAGGAATATAGCCTTTAATTCTTTCGTGATCAACGCGCTTTCTGGAGATAACTTCTAGCCTGAGGTCCTCTGAATTCAGAAAAAGCTTCAAACGCAGCTCACCCTCTGAGATCCTAAATTGAATAGAATTCTCCAAGCTTTGCGGCTGGTTTCGGGATCTGCGAAGGCCCACGTTATAAGGCCCACCATTTCCTATTAGCATGCGCGGAATGCGCTGAATTATGGATCATTCAAAATCAGCGAAATCATCTTTACGTGCGAGTTCATGTTCGTGTTCAAAATTCACCGTTGAGTCAGGAGCTTATGAAATTAACATTTTTCCCTATTATCTAGAATATTTCATTTTACTTTCAAAAACTATTAAGGTTAAGACGATTCGCTTGTGTTACTGATTTGTTCATGTATGAGTGCTTTCCTTGTTTATGTATTTGTTATTTAATATTCATGAACAGCTGTTCGGTCTCAACACGTGTATGAGAAAAGATTGAGTATCAAAGAAAAATGATTTTTATAATATGGCTTTCAACTTTTTCATTTATACTGTCTCCCATTCTTGTAGTACGAATGCTAGCGAAAATGTGTGATGATATGCTTCTCCTTGTATAATTTCTTCTAAATGTAGTTCTCCTTCCTATATCCTTCCTACTTCTTGATTTTCAAGTCTGACCAATGTTATATCTCATTCATGAATCTTCGTTCCTTTCTCTGTGGTATTTCTTCGTCGATGATTGAATTCATTTTTTTCATATCCTTGGTGATTTGCTGGACGTCTTTTTTAAAACTGATGTCAAAATTATGCTTTCGTGTATTTTGAATGCCTTTAATTTCTTCGCTAGTTTCTTCCTTCTTTCGGTTCGTTGAATGTCTTCCTTGCATATATTGATATTCTTCTCATGCTCTCTTTTTCCTATCTCTTTCTTTTTCTTTATTTCTTCTTCACGTAATTTTCGCTTGGCCCTACGAGTCATGTTTTGAAGATTCCTTAAGTTATCATAAATTATCTTAACGTCAGGATCCCTTTCTTTGTCACCCCCTTCGATATCCATTTCCTGTCTGATCTTTGTTATCTCCGCCAAGTCGGATTTACTTTCTGATTTTGCATGATAATTGAAGGTCCTGTATTGTTTTGCGGATCCAATTTCCTCTTATTCTTCGTTTCCCTCGATGATTTTCTTCCTATCGCCAGCATTTTAAGTTTCACAAGCGTTCTAATAAGTAGAGTTTTTATTGTAGATCCTCTTTTTTTTTTAATTGATCACTTTGTGTGTAGGCTTCCTGTAAGGTTTTGCCGATTTGTATGGAGCCTCCAAAATCTACGTTCCTGATTTCTCTGATTTTTGGTGTTCCTTCAACTTTTTTCTGATTGTCGCATAGTTTCACCGATTAATTCTTTGAGAGGAAGATGCATTTTCCTGAATCTGCTTTCTCCTGAGACCTGTTTTTTTGTTCATCCTTATTTTCTGGGATTTTAGTTGTACCGTTCTCCATTAGTGTTTTTCTGATCTCCGCTTCCTTTTTGTTTTGAGCTTTGATAGCTTCGTTTCGTTTGGGTTGCTGTCTTTTCTTTTGAATTAGCGGCGTAGATGCAGATGTGTTGGCAGATGATTTCGTTCTCTTCTGCTTTTTTTCTTTGTATTAAGGATTTTCGTCGTTAAAACCCTTCTTTAATGTTTGTACACATTTATTATTGTATCCATAATTTTGTGAGACCATTTTCGAATGCGGTGAATCTTAGTTTTAGCAATTTCTGTTTCCCCTTCTGCCTCGAGATCTATTAGTGTTTCTTCGGAAATTTGTGTCCCTCTGTATTTCTTCCGCATATGTATCATTTATTTTGGAGACTTATCTACTATTTGCATTTGTCGCTTGTTTTCTTGATTTCTAACGGTTCCTTTTCTTCTTTTTTCCTAGAAACCCATGAGATAAAAGATCCCGTTTGTACTTCTTTCTGCAATTCATATGGGCCATCGTACATTTGTAGGAATTTTGCTTGGATTTTATTGTCTTTGTCCGATCTGTTTAATAATTTAAGAAATACCTTACCGCCTTCTTTAAATTTGATTAATTTGTGGGTTCTGTTGAATATTTCTGCTCTCTTCTTACCCTTTTTCAATATATTACCGTCGACCATTTCTATTTTTCTTTTATATTCCGTATCTAGGGGCCTTGGTGGAAATTTCAACCAATTTTCCCATGTTAGTTTGGGCTTTTTATTCAAATGGATTTCGAAGGCGTGAATTCTGTTGTATCGTGGTGGGTTTCATGCATGCAGGATTCTATAATGCGCAGCCATTTTGACCACGAACTATGATTACCTTTAATTAGCGTTCGAAGGAATCCTGAAAGCTCTCTGTAAATTCTTTCCACTATATTGTTTTCAGAATGTCGAATTGAAGAAAATACTGGTTGAGTATATTCTTCCCATAATTTATTTGTCCATATTTCTGACGTAAATTGCGTCCCATGATCGGTAACAATTTTATCAGGTTCTTCATATTCTTTGATGTGATCTTCAAAAATCTTGTATATTGCTGCCTTCGTAGTCATTCTTCTTAATGGGTATAGACGTACAAATTTGCTAAATGCGTCTATCGTGGACAATATAAATTTAAATCCTCGTTTTGATGAGAAGAGTGGTCCATAAAAATCTATTGAAAGCATTTCTCCCGGTTTATTTAGCTTGTGATTTTTCATCTCCGCTTGGCTGGTTTGTTTTTTTACTTTATTTTTCCGGCATGAGTCGCAGCTCGATAATCTCTGCCTAATTGTTTTCGCGAATCGCGGATAATAGAAATATTTTTAGCTTCATCCATTTGGTAAAGAACTGCGCCTAGTGCTCTATCGCTTGCATCTATTTGTAAAAAAAACGGTTCATTCAGGTTCGGTTATTATAAAAAAAAAAAAAAAAATTGATTAGCATTTCGAACTCGAAAGTTCATTGCCTCACTACCCGATTCGGGTATTGTTTCTAGGTGGATAAATACTACCAGTGTGGGTCCACCACACCCACGACGGGTCAACAACACGCAGTATTCCCCGAACGGTCACCCATCCAAGTACTAACCGCGCCCAACACTGCTTAACTTCAGTGATCTAACGGGAACTGGTGTTTTCAGCGTGGTATCGGTTATTATAGGATAATAAAATCACAAAATAACTCTTCAACTCGTTTGAAAGTATCCTCTGTTCTTAAATCCCGGATCCACTTTGCGCCTATGCGTAATAATTCTAATAGTGGCGTTATTTCTTGTGGATGCTCCCCGGTAAATTTTGTATAGAAATTTATCACCCCCAAAAATCCACGTAATTCTTTTAGGTTTCTGGGTTTAGGAAACTCCTTAATCGCTCTTATTTCATCTGGGTCAGATTTGATTTCAATTGGCGTCCTTGTAATCGCTGAAAAAGTAATTCCAAGTGTTCTAGATGTTGAGAAATGCTCTGTGAAGTGCACAGCTTATCGTCAATAAAAGTGATAACAAAATTTTCCAACCCGTTCAAAACAAAATCTAAGGCTCGAACTAATGCAGCCGTGCTTATTTTCAATCTGAAAGGGGTAGCGCAAAATTCATATCATTTACCTTCGTAAAGAAAAGCCGTATATTTCACTGAATCAGGATGTAATGGTACCTGCCAAAAACTACTGATTAAATCTAGACTCGACATGACTTAAGTACCTGAGCATCGTTGACATAAAACCACCGTAGGGTCTGCACATTCATAATCGTGGGCCATTATTTTGTTTAACTTTGTGGCGTCAAGACAAAGTTAATTTTTTTATTTCTTGCACACAGGAACCGGATACGTTCTTGATAAAAAAAGGTCGTTTACCATCTATTTGCAAACTGTGCTCAGAAATTGAGATATTTTCTGGTCTTCCCAAGAAAACGTTTTTGAAGCGGGAAATTAACTTGTAAAATCGCCCTTTTTCAATCGCGCCCAACAGCGTGCATTGAGCCACTTTTTCTTGTATTTGAATATCAGTTAGAGTATATTTATCCTGAGGATTGTCATACGTTTCAATCGTATCGATTTCTTTCATAACATTTGTACAAGTTTCTTCGGTATCCAAATATTTTCCTGGACATTTATTATATCTTTTTTTAAAGGTTTTTCAGGTTCAAAATTACTCGCATTCTTTCCGAATCTTTGTCAAATAATTTAATTTTCACGGATTTGTATTCAAACTTAATTTCAATTGTGTGAAATGTTGCAATTTAATTATGACTAAATAATCAAAATTACTACATACCTTCGGCACTGCTTCCCGTCAATTTCATAAAAATCTAAATTTTCCGTTGAGTGCCAGGCCTGTTCGAGGCCACTCAAATTCCCAAAAATTCAAACCTCAACAACAATTAAATAAAAATCCGGAAATCTCACAAAACAAACAATAAATAGACTAAACTAAATCCAAGGAACGCAGTGTACCGGCTTTTCGCACGGTCAGCTCAGACTCGGTAGTTGGGCGTGCGTCGCAAATAAAGAGGGTTCAAAAATGTTAATAAACGATAACTCAACATTTACCACTAATTAGAACAGGTAGTTTATTTGATGCATGTTAACAAAAAAAAGGAGTGAAATAACAAGCCCGATTTAACAATTGACTTTCTGACGCATGACGAACCTCAAAAAAAATCTAATGGTTTACAAACTTAAAATTGGTCGGGGATCGAATAGTAATTTTCTCGACATGTTAACAACAAGGAAAAATCTTAAATCCTAACCTAAAATACTCGACCTAAACTAACCTTGAGTGGTTAGGCTTCTCTGCCCGGAACTCCATGCTAGGCAATTTTAGTGAAAGGGGATAATCTCTCTAAATGACGACTTAGGATCGAGCTAAGCGAACTTTCTTGAAAAACTCAATTTAATCCTCTTTAACTAGGCTCAAAACAACTATTCACAGAATTTTATAATAATCTAACTCGATTCTTTAATTAAAGTCCAAGCCAGATATAATTCTTAACCCTGATTTCGGAAATCTAGTCATAAACACAACCTCACCTCAAAATTGATTACCGCCTAACGTCACTAAATTAGTAACGACCCATGACTAATCGTAGCCTAATTTATTCCATTAGTAGTAACTGAATTCGAAACTCTATCTAGACTCTGCACTAATATAAAATCCCACATAACCTAGATTCCAGAAAACCAGCGATAAATCAAACAATTAATCCCATATAATTCCTAACCTTCACATTTGACAAAAAAAGGAATTTACGCTTAGCTCGCCTAATCCCACTGACTTAAAATTCATTTAAGAGACGATCAATTACAATAGCCTAATCGCCTAAATTTTATTAACAAGTTGTCATATACGAAAAATAAACTTTCAAAATCAAGTTAACAGAATTTCCTTACACATTTCTTAAATCTACTAAACAACACTTCAATAAGCATTTCTTACATTAATTTTGCGAGATCATTCATGGAAATTAAACCGTCCTACTTTAAATTCATAATACACCCGGAAAAGTTCACAATTAAAATTTTCGTCAATAAAGCACCATCACAATTGTATCAACTTTACCTCCGAAATTTAACAAGTGACGTATTTAAAATTCACCCACAATTATATTCGAAATTTGTCAACACCATATTTGAAATTCACCTACAATTCTCGACGCTCAAAGTCTATAAATTTTACTCACAATAAAGGGGGTGGGGTAAGGGGAAGCTCCAGACTGAGTGACACTTGAATGGGACTCGATGTGATATTTCTCAACATTAGACAAATTCTAGCAAAACTCGACTGGGGCACAGTTCCGAATAATTACACAATACCAAGTTAACACAAAAAAGGGGCTCACTCATGATTAACGAAAACTGGGTTTCGGGGCACAACTCAACCTGGGGGTTCCGTTACGTGGCTATGTGAAAGTTATTTAAAATGCTCAACGGGGACAAACTTTATGTGGCAACACTCGACTGGGGGCTCAGTTCATAGGTTACAAAAGAATTCACCATTGGGGTACACATTTCAAAAAATAGCAACATAATATCACATAATAAAATACTACGCCATTTACTCAACAAAATTTAATTGATCCATAGTGACTCAATTGATCCACTGTTGCCACGTGTCGAGCGTGGTTTCCTTTGCCTATTCTTTGAATTGGCCTTACCCGCTGAATTCTGGAGCGATGTTGACGAACTTCCTTGGGGATGAGGAGATGTGAGATGTGTCTCTACCGATTTTGTCCAGCAAGCTACTCGAACATGGACACTCGATGAATGTTTAATGAAGAAACTGACTGACTCGACACGGGAAAATATAAAAGTCTACTTGACACGGCTGCGGTTGGCAGAGAAGAACGAACGTAGCGGCAACGGTACGGGACTCGGTCTCGGCGTTCCTTCTCCTCCTTCTTTCCAGCGTTCCTATTGGTGGTAAGGCCGCTGCAGAGACGGGGTGCAGGGTTTACATTCCAGGGCCGTATGATCAGAGCAGGATTTGGTTCGGTACCAATTGGTATCAGCCGACGTGAAGAGGGCATTGCGCATTGAGATTCCCTAGTCATGTTGGGAATTGATGAAGAAATTTCTCATCGTGAAGCAACTTGTAGCGTTGCTTCAAAACTGGCCGACATCCTAACATGAATCCTTGCAGATGAGGATCCACAGCTCCTTTGAGTCTGGCAGACGATAGTAGGTGGAAAAGGCGGGAGAATTCAAACGGCCTGAAGTGTATGTCGGTGGAATCTCGCTGTTCTAAAAGTCTCAAGTGGCGTCCCATTTAAGTCTCGAAGTCGAAAGAAGTCCCTCGATGTCCCACGACGTCTCGACGAGTCCGAATCCTTACAAAAAAATAAAAGAAACGAACAGAATAAATCCTTAAAATCATAAATCTTAAATCTAGCCCGAGTCATGGAGTTTCCGTACCGCAGCCGTGATTTCTGACCTTACAAAATTAAATCTCTGAATTTATGAAAAATCTTTAAATGTGAAATAAAAATTTATCAATTAGAATTTGTGAGTTGCAAGAATTTTGCAACGTCACATGTGTTATCTTCAAAATATATTTTGCTTTCAAGCCTTTTTAATATATAAATGCCAATTATACACTGCTCATTCAGCCTGGGCTTAATAAAAAAAACATGAGAACCCTCTAAGTTGTTGCTCCCACGATTGGTAAGATTTTACATCCCTTAAAATTTTCGTTGTTAGTTTCGTAGACGGCCTCGAAAATACAAGCTACTTCATACCCAGAGTCGATCAAAGCCTTAGTTTCAAGGTTTCGCAACTTCAGAATCATTATAGGATCTAGCATCTAGCTCTTCATTGATAGTATTATTCTCGTTTTCCAGAAGAGCACCTTTGATATCTAATGGTAAAGGCATTTTTAAATTATTAGGCCCCGGATTTGCATCTATCATATTTATATTTTCTACCAATCAGAGGCTTGGGCGTTTTCCTTGCCAAAATAAAGTTCATCCCTTTTATCAGAATTTTCATCGACTTCTATGTTTCGAGTCTGTTTCATGCATTTGAGAATTAAAATTAAAATTATAGATAAGATATTATACTGAATGATAATTACCAATAGAATTAAAGAAAACTGTCAGAGTGAAGAGCAGAGAACTAAGAATGGTGTTCATCGTCTGAAAATAAAGAACAGTGTTTTATAATTATTTTGAGAATTGTATTTAAATTGTAAAAAATATACATGCTCGATTTTCAGTAGAGTATTTTCAAAGAACAATAATAATAATATTTTGAAAAATTAATTTTAAGATAATATTTGAAAAATTAAAATTAATTGAAATTTTTCGAAAATTGAAAAATTTAGTAAAAAATTGTATTTCATATAAACTACAATCTAGTCAACTTTTACCTACTTGCTATCTAATTTGGCCTATCTAAGTTGTTATTTTTGTTTTGTAATTTGTGAAGTCACGAGAAAAATATTGTTGTTTATTGGAAGCGTCAGAAATTTGAGCACGAGGTTGAAAGACATGTTAGAATTTATTCAAAAAAATTTATTTTTTGAACGATTTTTAATTTTATTTTTGGAAAATTCATTCAATTTTAAAGAGAGCAGCATCATCAATCGAAGGGAAAAGCAGCTTTAATAAAAAATAAAAATGTTAAATAACTGCTTTTTAAAAGATCATTTGTTTTAAAGAAATAAGTAAAAATTTCCTGAGATTATTGAGAGAATTCAAAAATTATTATGAAGATTTCAGATGGATGAAATAAAAATTTCAACAAAAAATTAATTTTCTTACGAAGTAGTTAAATTTTTAACCAAGGAAACGCATTTTAAACTAAAATTATGAATCTTCAAACAAATAAATGAATTTTCAACCCAGAAATTCAACTTTTAACCAACTAGTTGTATCTTGAATCAAAAAGGATCAATTTTCAAACATCATAGAAACTAATTGAAATTATTCATAAAATATAAAAAACTCTTACAAGATTAAAAAAATTGGCTGTAAATCTTGCATATTTTTTAGAATTTTAGAAACTTTTGTAAATATTCAAAAGTGAATTGAAAAAAATTAGGCGTTAAAAATTGACTTTTAGTAGAAATCTGTATTATCATCGCAGATGATAATGATTGATCTGGTGTTCGAATCCCAGCGGAGTGAATGAGGAGATCTTTTTTTCTGAATAAACTTAATTTAAAAAATCGTTAAAGATTGTTCCTTTATTTTTAAACTTTACCTCTATGTAGCTAAAAAAATGTTTAAAAAGATACGAAAGTATTTCTTCGAAATTTTTAAATATTTACATTTTTTGTACTTTTTTAAAAATATTTCCAAAATCTCTAAACCTTCTGAATATCTTATAGAATGATTCGAATTTTTCCTACAATTCATGATGCCCTTCAGATTTTTTTTTCAGCTTAAAATTTTTTGAAATCCTTTTAGTTAAAATTTTTTAAAATGATACGAAATTACCACAGGAATTTTAGAAAAAGTTCTTTATTCTCTCAATATCTTTCCAAGTTTTCAAAAAGAAGTGAAAATACCTTTTTTGAAATCATCAAAAACTAATTTTTTTAAAAACATTCTTTGAAATGTTTTCGAGTTTTAAACAATATTTGTAATTTTTGTTTGCGCGAAATAATTTTTTGTTTAAATCCTCAAGAATCTTTCTTGAACATTTTGAGAATCTTTTAAAAACTTTAGAGATATTATTAAATAGTTTCTTAAAACAATTTGTTTGAAATGAAAAATCATTACAAATTTTTCGAAGAATCTTCAGAAACATTTTTTATCTTATAATACCTTCAAAAATCTTTAAAATATTTAAAATCTTTGAGATTATTTTGTTTAAATTTTTTTAAAATATTTTCAAATTTTAAATTATTTTTGAAATTCCTTCAAAACTTCTAAATGTCTTTTAAAATGATTTGAATTGTTTCTACAATATTTTGTAAATAGTGTTACGTCTCGTTACAAATCCGTTCTTCACGAATGATTTTAACAATGTTGGGTTTGTTTATAATATGATTTTGACAATAATAATTGGATATGATATTTCAGCTTGTTGTTTTATTATAGAATATAAATGTTATGTAGTTATAATCAATTGAATATAAATGTTATATAGTCATAATCTATTGAATATGAATGTTATGTAATAATAATTTATTGTTTATAATTATATATTATTATTATAAAAGTTGCGGGACGTGACAATAGTTTCAAAATCATCAAGATTTTTTTTTCATAATTTTTAGAATGTTATGAAATTTTTAGAAATCTTTTTAAATATTCTCTTAGAATTAATTTCTGAATATAAATAGTAATTGAAAATTTTCCCAGGAATTAAAACAAAAAGTTTTTCATTCTCTTGATACCTTTCAAAATCCTTAACATGTTTCGAAATCTTCAAAAATCTTCATTTCGTTTAAAGTTTTGAAAAATATTTTCAAATTTTAAATTTCGAAAATCTTGCAATCGCTTGATATGTCATATTTCATATTTCACTCACCAAGAAAATTATGTACTTCTATAAATTATTCATGAAAACTAATTTATTGGCCACATCATAATTTAAATGTAAATTATGGTGATTTTTAATTTTTGCTATTTTTATGTTTTGAATGAATCAACAATTAGTGAAATTCATTAGAATAATTTAAATCTATTAATATTTAAAATGGGTTAAATCTCTGATCGATTAACATTTCTTTCAATATAATACCAAACTTCTAATTTTTTTTTGTGATTTTTCAGAAAAATACAAACGTTTTTGTAAAAAATTTATAAAGGTGAGAAACTTGTCATTTGTATCGATCTGATCTTCTAAATTTTTTTGGAAGTACATTTTGAACGTAAAAAGGTGTTTCTATGCTGAAAGAGAATCACTTATAATTTTTAGATGCTTTTTTTCTAATTTGTAAAGTCACGAGAAAAATATTTTCGTTTATTGAAAGCGTCAGAAATTTGAGTACAAGGTTAAAAAACAATTAAGACTTAATTTGAATATTGAGGGACGAATATTGTCGACCTGTAAATCGGTTAAGTTATGTGCGTCTGGACCATGCTAGGTGACCCCCACCTACATATAGTATTTACGAGTCATTGCTCGGCAGTAGAAAAATTAGAAGAATGTTTACGATTCATCTATTTTAGATGAAAAAAATATTTTCGTTCACTGGAAGCTTCAGAAATTTCAGCCCAAGGTTGAAAAACATTGCATTATTTATACAAACAATGTGAGAAAAATATTGTCGACCTGCAAATCGATTAAGTCATGTGCGTCTGGATCATGCTGGGCGGCCCCCACCTACATATGGTATTTACGAGTCATTGCTCGGTAGTAGAAAGGTTAGACAAATTTTCAATATTCATCTATTTTAGAGGAGAAAAATATTTTGGTTCAATTGAAGGTGCACACATTCGAGGACAAGATTGAAAAACATTTTAGAATTTATTTCAACAATGACCTGTAAATCAGTCTAATCATGTGCGTCTGGATCATGCTAGGTGACCCCCATCTACATATGGTATTTACGAGTCATTGCTCGGAAGTAGAAAAATTATAAAAATTCTCACAATTTATCAATTTTAGATGAGAGAAATATTTTCGTTTATTGGAAGCGCCAGAAATTTGAGCGCAAGGTTGAAAAACTTTTTACACTTTATTCAAACAATGAGCAACAAATATTACCGACCTGTAAATCGGTTAAGTCATGTGCTTCTGGATCGTGTGAGGTGACCCCCACCTACATTTATGGTATTTATTAGTCATTGTTCGAAAGTAGAAAAACTACAAAAAATCTCACAATTTATCTATTCTGAATGTGAAAAATATTTTTGTTTACTTGAAGCTTCATACATGCAAGGACAAGATTGAAACAAATTTCAGCATTTATTTGAACAATAAGCGACAAATATAGTCGACCCGTAAATCGGCCGCGTCATGTGCGTCTGGATCATGCTAGGTGACCCCCACTTACATGCAGTATTTCCGAGTCATGGCTCGGAAGTAGAAAAATTAGAAGAATTGTATAAATTTTTATATATTTTTATAAATTGCTTTAAATCTTCTAAATTTTTTTTTTTTAATTTTAAGAATGTTTTGAAATTTTTAGAAATCGTAGGAAATTAGCCTAGGAATTTCAGGAATCTTTTTTATTTTCTTGATTTTTAGATTTGAATTTTCAAAAATAATTTTGAAATTTTTTTTGAAATTCCTTCAAAACTTTTTAGTTTATTTTAAATGATAACAATTTTTTCTAAAATATTTTTTAATTGTTTTAAATTCGTCAAGATTTTTTTTTGACAATTTTGAGTGTGTTTCGAAATGTTTAGAAATCTTTTGAAATATCCGCTTGAAATTAATTTTTCAATGTAAGAAGTCATTAAAAATGTTGCCAGGAATCTTATCAAAAGTTTATCTTGGAATTAAGTCTTAATAAAAAAGTATTGTGTTTTCTTGAAGCCTTGCAAATTTTTTTTAGATCACCTTTCGTTCAAAATTGTTTGACATCCTTTCAAATTTTAGAAAGTTTTTTTGAAATTTTTCCAAAATTTGCAGTTTTTTTCTTAACATTTTAGAAATCATACGAAACTAACCTTCCGTTTCACATTTTTGAACGTTTTCCTTCTTTTTAAATTATATTTGTAATTTTTCAAAACTTCTAAAGATCTTTTAAAATTATTCAAATTTCTTCTGAAATTGTTTTCAGTTTCAGCAAAGTAGTTTTTTTTTCAAATCTTCAAGATTCTTTTTTTTACAATTTGAGCATCTTTTCGAATGTTCAGACACCTTTTTAAATAGCATCTTAAAATAATTTCACAAAATAAGAAATCATTAAAAATTTTCCCAAGAATCTTAAGGAATTTTTTCACTATTTTGATATCTTTCAAAATTCGTAAAATGTTCTAAATTTTATTTCAAAACATCCAAAAATCTACATTTTGGTTTGAATTTTCGAAAATAACTTCAAATTATTTTTGAAAATTTGCAAAACTTCTAAATATATTTCAAAGTGATTCTAATTTTCGCTACAATATTTTCTAATTGTTTTAAAATCGTCAAGATTCTTTTTCGACAATTTTGAGTATGTTTTAAAATATTTACAAATCTTTTGAAATTTTCTCTTAGAATTAATTTTGCAATATAAAATGTCATTAGAAATGTTTTCAATAATCTTAACAAAAGTTTATCTTGAAATTAAATATTAACGAAAAATTTCCAATTTTTTTAAAAATTACTTTTTGTTAAAAATGGTTTGAAATCCTTTCAAATTTTAAAATGTTTTATGGGAATTTTTTCAAAACTTCTAGATTTTTTTAACAGTTTTAGAAACCATACGATATTTTCCCAGGAATTTAGGGAAAGTTTTTTATTTTTTTGATTTTTTTCGACGTTTTTGAAAAGATTTGAGTTTTTTTTCGAAATGATCAAAAACTGAAATTTTGTTTCACATGTTTTGAATTGTTTTCGAGTTTAAAATTATAATTGCAATTTTTCCATCACTTCAAAATATTTCTTATAAAATTTTTTCCTCAAATTGTTTCCAATTTCTGAGAAATAATTGTTTTTGAATATTCAAGATTCTGTTTTGAACATTCTGAAATCTTTTCAGATGTTTAGAAACCTTTCTAAATAGCCTCCTCAAATTAATTTTTTCAAGTAAAAAGTCATTAAAAAGTTTCCCAGGAACCCTAACAAAATATTTACTATTTTGTTACCTTCAAAAATCCTTGAAATGTTCCAAAATCTCATTTCAACACAAAAATAAAAATCTTCAAAAATCCACACTTTGGTTTGAATTTTTAGAAAATATTTTCAAATCTTCAAATTATTTTTGGAAATGTTTGCAAAACTTCTGAATGTCTCTTAAAATGATTCGATTTTGTTTTAAAATATATTCTAAATAGTTTTGAAGTCGTCAACATTTTTTTTTTACAATTTTGAGAATGCTTCCAAATGCTTATTAAGCTTCATAAATATTCTCTTTATATTAATTGATTATAGATGAATTGTGAGAATTTTTCTGATTTTTTTACTTCCGAGCAATGGCTCGTAAATACCAATTATGTAGGTGGCGGGGTCACCTAGCATGATTCCGACGCACTTGACTAGGCTGATTTACAGGTCGACTATATTTGTCGCTTATTGTTTAAATAAATGCTGAAATTTGTTTCAATCTTGTCCTCGCATGTATGAACCTTCAACTAAACATAAAGATTTTCCTCATCTGAAATAGGTGAATTATTAGAATTTTTCGAATTTTTCTACTTCCGAGCTATGACTCGCAAATACTGTATGTAAGTGGGGGTCACCTGACATGATCCAGACGCACATGACTCGGCTGATTTACAGGTCGACTGTATTTGTTGCTCATTGTTTAAATAAATGCTGAAATTTATTTCAATCTTGTCCTCGAATGTATGAACCTTCAACTGAACGAAAATATTTTTCTCATCTAAAATAGACGAATTTTGAGAATTTTTCTGATTTTTCTACTTCCGAACAATGACTCGTAGATACAAAATGTAGGTGGGGGTCACCTAGCATGATCCAGATGCCCATGACTTGGCCGATTTACAGGTCGACAATAATTGTCACTCATTGTTTGAATAAAGTGTACAATGTTTTTCAACCTTGTGTTCAAATTTCTGACGCTTCCAATGAACGACAATTTTTTTCTGATCTAAACTGGATGAATTCTGAGAATTTTTCTAATATTTCTACTTCCGAGCAATGACTCGTAATTACCATATGTAGGTGGGGGTCACCTAGCTTGATCCAGACCTAGCTTCCCAACCTTGTGCTCAAATTTCTGACGCTTCTAATGAACGAAAATATTTTTCACATCTAAAATAGACGAATTGTGAGAATTTTTCTAATTTTTCTACTTCCGAACAATGACTCGTAGATACCAAACGTAGGTGGGGGTCACCTAGCATGATCCAGATGCACATGACTTGGCCGATTTACAGGTCGCTGTATTTGTCGCTCATTGTTTAAATAAATGCTGAAATTCGTTTCAATCTTGTTCTCGAATTTATGAATCTTCAACTAAAGGAAAATATTTTTCTCATCTAAAATAGACGAATTGTGAGAATTTTTCTAATTTTTCCACTTCCGAGCAATGATTCGTAAATACCATATGTAGGTGTGGGTGACCTATTATGATTCAGGCGCACATGACTCAGCCGATGTACAAGTGTACAATATTTTTCGCTCACTGTGTCAATAAAATGTAAACTGTTTTTCAATCGTGTGCTTCAATTTCTAAACCTTCCAATGAACGAAATATGTTTATTATGACTTTACAAATTAAAAAAAAAGCATAACAACTGAGATAAGCCAAATGAGATAGCGACTAGGATATATACACTGAAACATTTTTATGGATATATATTAGTTACACTCATCTTAGCCGCTGCTCCTAAACCTACTTGTGAGTATAATTAGGTTGGATCAAAAAAAATTATAAATTAAAAACGCTTCGGTACTGAAAAGTTCTCTTTTCGGACCCTAATAACGTGTATAAAATTTGAAATAAATGGATTCAAATCTTATGGTTAGGCGGATGCGAAATAGAATAAAGAATTGTTTGATCGCAGAGTTTTGGAAAAATCGTGAATGTTATTTTTGGTTCTCAATCTAAATAATATGCCTAATTTTCAAAATTTTTGCAGATTCTTCATTTAAGTCTATATGGGAGATACTGAATTTTTAATGGAAACCTGAGAATGAAAAAAAATATAAAAGCTCTAAAAATTATGAATAATTTTTTTTCAGGATAGAAAACTTTATTATATTCAAAATGTACTTCCAAACAAATTTAGGAGATCAGATCGTTAAAAATCAGAAGTTGCTGAATTTTTGAAATTAACTCGTTATTTTTAACGATATGATAATCCTCATTTTCTTGGAAGTACATTTTGAACATAAGAAAGCTTTTCTATGCTGATAATGAATTTATCATTTGTAGAGCTTCTAGATTTCTTGCATTTTCAGATCTCTGTAAAAAATCAAATTCCAATCATATAAACTCAAATAAACAATCGGTCAAAAATGGTGAAAATTAGGCATTTCATGCAGATTAAGCAACATAATAATCATAATAAAAACATAATAATCTTTTATCAATTTTTTACAAAAACATTGATATTTTTAATAGATTTAAAGTATTTTAATGAATATCAGAGATTATTGATCAATTTGAAATATGAAAATAGTAAAAATAAAAAATGGCCATAATGTACATTTAAATCCTAATATGTTTAATAAATTTCGTTTAATTTATAAATTATACAAGTTTTTTTCACTTTTTTCAAAATATGTTCGACGATTGTTTCCTTTGATGATTCTTCCGAATTTCAGAAGATTTAAAAAAATCGAAGTATTTTAAAAACAATATAACAATATAAAAATTCTCAAAATCCTCAGAAAAGGATATTCATGATTTTAGAACAATTAAAAAAAATGGTAGGAAAATTCAAACCGTTTTAAAAGATAGTTAGAAGTTTTGAAATAATATCAACCAAAATGTAGATTTTCAAAGAGTTTGAAATTAAATTTTGAAACATTTTAGAAATTTGGAATGTTTTCAAAATAATGAAATAATTTTTTGAGATTTCTGGCAACATTTTCAATGATTTTTTACTCTTAAATATTAATTTTAAGATACTAATTAAGAAGGGTTCTGAAAATTTGAAAATATTCTCAAAATGCTTAAAACAGAATCTTTTAGATTTAAAAAATATATATTTTGCAGAAATTGAAAACGGTTTGAGAAAAACAGACATTTCGAAGTTCTGAAAAAATTACAAATATAAATTGAAACTCGAAAACATTGATGATTTCGAAAAAAAATTCCAATCTTTCTAAATACTTTAAAAGATATCAAGAGAATAAAGAAATTTTCTGAAAATCCTGAGAAAAGTTCATATGACTTCTAAAAATATGAAACAAAAATTTGGAAGTTGCGAAAAAAATCCCAAAGACATTTTAAAATTTGAAGAGATTTCAAAAAATGTTAACCAAACGTAAATTTTTCAAAAATTTTGAAAGGAATCAAGAAATTAATAAAGTGATTTTGGAACGAATTCAATGATTCTTGATTTAAAATTGGAATCCTTTTTGATTAAGATATCAGGTATAAGATTTTTTGTTGAGAATTAATCTTTTTTGGTTAAAAATGCAACTACTTTGTTAAAAGTTGAACTTCTTCGTTAAAAATTCATTTATTCATTTGAAGATTGATCATTTTCATTTGAAACACGTTTCTTTGGTTGAAAATGTAGCTATTTCGTCAAAAATTAATTTTTTGTCTCAAGAATCTTAGGAAAATTAGATTTATTACTTCTAAAACGAATAAACTTTTACAAAGCAGTTATTCAATATTTTTATTTTTTTGTAGCAATTTTTTCTCTTTTAAACCAAAAAACTACACACGCGCGTACTTCGCGTCGGATACTAGTCTCTTTAAAAATGAATGTATTTTTCTAAAACAAAAATCAAAATCTGCCAAAAATTAACTTTTGTAATTCATTTTCACCTCATTTTTTAATTTGATTGAAAAAGGTTTCTTAACCTCTTCCAGTGTTATTGCAAATTTTCGATAATCTTTTTAATATTTTTAAATTATTCGTTATACGACTGGTATAAATACTCTACTGAAAATCGAGTATATTTATTTGTTATACTGTACATAAAATTCTCCAATTAAATATAAAAATTATCCCTTATTTTCAGACGATGAACATCTTTCTCAGGTCTCTGCTGTTCACCCTGGCGGTGTTCTTTAATTCTATTGGTAATTATCATACAATATAATATGACGCTTACGAATCTCATTGCGGAACTGCCCTAAATAGATCAAATTTAGACCAGACATGTCCAGCTAGGAAAAAGTTTCCGCCAGTAACACATGTTCCGCGTCCACCACTATTTCTTTTGGAGAGCCGGACCGAGAGCGAAGCTTGCACCACCACTCCCGCTTTCCAGAAGAAATAGTCGTGGACGCGGAACATGTGTTCTGCGCATGACGTCGAATATACGTATACGTTCGAACGTCTACACTCACGAATCTCATTCCACAACTGTCCTAAAAAGATGAAATTTAGACCAGACATGTCCAGCTAGGAAAAAGTTTCCGCCGGTAACACATGTTCCGCGTCCACCACTATTTCTTTTGGAAAGCGGGAGCGGTAGTGGAGCTTCTACCACCACTTCCGCTCTACAGAAGAAATAGTGGTGGATGCGAAACATGTGTTCTGCGCATGACGTCGAATATACGTATACGTTCGAACGTCTACACTCACGAATCTCATTCCAGAACTGTCCTGAAAAGATCAAATTTAGACCAGACATGCCCAGCTAGGAAAAATTTCCGCCGGTGACACATGTTCCGCGTCCACCACTATTTCTTTTGGAGAGCGGGAGTGGGAGTGGAGCCTCTACCACCACTCCCGCTCTTCGGAAGAAATAGTGGTGGATGGGAAACATGTGTTCCCGGCGGGAATTTCCCCTAGCTTGGCATGCTTGACTTAGACCATGGACTTTGATGCCGTTCTCCATTGTTTGATTTTTGGTCAATTACACAAAATTCAACTTTTTTATTTCTCTTTACAGAATTAAGTTATTCACAGGATCAACCGTACGATATATTACAAGTTGAACAATCAAACGTTCATCTCCCCCATGGTGCTGATCTTAAATACGGGGAAATAGGTCACCTGGTGCAATTGAAGTTTTATCCAGGAAGGAGTGATATATTAAAAACAAGGGATGGGGCGTTTTGGGTTGCTGCAATAGACAAAGATGATCTTGTTCAAAAATTCCAAATAGATGAAAAACATGTGAAGATAATGACTTCGACATTGAAAAAGGAACGTTATGTTCCATGGAAGGACGAAGATAACCAGCTTGGTATAAAATGGGGAAAAAAAGTTGTTAATATAATTCGACACTAAACTTAATAAGAAATAAAACCCCTAATTTTGCAATGCTGCAATGTTCCAATATTTTTGTTAGCTATATATTAAATTCCTGTTTTAATTAAAGAATGTGTTGCAATAAAAAAGGTATTTGTAAATCAAAGAAATAAATAGATTTAATATGGCAAAGCGTACAATTCATTATTCTCCCGTTTCCATATCCAAACAATGAGACTCCTCAATATGATAACATTCAAGTGCAAATGCAAAATTCACGATAGTTTGTTTATCTATTAATAAAAAGTTTATTTTTTTATCTTAAACATTTTGAGTCTTTTCAAATGTTTGGAAACCTTTTTGAATAGCCTCTCGTCACTAATTTTTCAAAGTAAAAAATCACTAAAAATTTTCCCATTATTAATTAATTATAAATCTGTAACACTTTCCCTCAAAAAATATTTTCGTGAGAAAATGAAACGAAAATTTTTTCATTTGTTTCTGAAAAAGATAGGCTGGGTCACTAAAAAAAGATTAAAGCCTTGAGAACCATAGTTCGTATCATTACTTATAATATGACAAGTAACTTGTCACTTTCCAAGACGACTTTGCATCGCAAACAAATTTATATTTAATTTTTACATTTTTTGTAATTCAATTAATGGTGTGCCCTTCTTTTATTTCGTGTGTGTAAATTATGTGCACATATTTCAGCAAAATTATGAGTACTCTCCACTATTACAAATACGTCATCAGCAAAATGTTGATAATACAATTTGTTCTTGGGTTGGGATGCGCCCAAAGAGATTCCGCCCAGCAGGTAACTGAATTTGTTTATCTGCAGGAAAAGAGTATCTTCGAAGGTCGAACTGCCGGTTAGGCTTTTTTATGGAAATTAGCCGAAGAGATTCGAGTTGGTCATGTCCATATCCAAGTATGACAGTGAAAGGAAGCCTAGCAGGAGACCTGGACCTGGCACGAAAAGAAGACTCAGCAGGGGGAGAAGACCTGTCCGGAGAATGACATCTGGCTGGAGGAAGAGACCTGACAGGAGAATGTTGTACTTCAGAAGAAGGAAAAGACGATGATAATAGAACATCACGAGTAACACCGGGAATAGGGGCGTTATTAGGCAAACAATCGAACCCTGAACACAACTCTGCGAGAAGAAACAGAAGATTCATTTTTTTAAGTATGTTGGTACATCATGACCTCCTTATGACAATTTTTCCAGAAAGGCTGAGAGAACATTTAATGAAGATAGCCCTGGGAAATGTATAAAAAGCTGGACCCGAAATATTGAGGAAACGTTATTTGGATAGGATACTGGAAAAGTTTGATCTAGTTTCCAAAATGTAATGCGTTGTTATACACGCATGCTTCGTACTTCAGAAAAAAATGTTTTCAGCCGTGTGTAGGCGCCATAATATATAAAATATCTGTGGCTGATTAGGGTTAAGTTTAAATTTAAATGTGACGCTTCAAATTTCTGACGGAAGGCGGATTTCAGAAAATTTTTCCGAATTCTGGGATTAATCCGAAATTGTCCGTTTCTTCATCCGACAAGCAAAATTAGACTGACCCATAGAATCTTCAGTCTCTTTGAGGGGTAAAACAAAATTTTCCTGACCTAGTCTTTTGAGGAACTCTTATGATTCAGAATTTTTATAGTCTCATCCATCTCCTCCAGTCATTAGCTAAAGTCCGGGATATTTGCAAAAAAATGAAGCTGATACGATGAAATGCATAATTTTGGCCGTCTTACAGAAATAGGATTCAAATCTAATTCGGCCATGTTTGAAAATGCATGCGCTCTGCCTTCTAACTACAAAACCAGAATTTAAACCCGGCTGTTAACGTAATTTATCTACCATTTATGACTGAAAAAGTGGTAAAGTAATCTGAAATCTTGTTATATTAACACATGGGTCATTAAGTTCCGGGACTGACACACAGATGGCGCCGCCAATGCGATGCCACTTTGTTTTTCGGCAGTACCAACCTTCAAAAGATACGTGTAAAAATTTCCTGTGATTCGGTTCAAGTCATTGTCGAGATATTGAAGATTAAGTGAAGCTACATTTGTTTCGGTTTAAACAATGGATAAAAACGAGTTTCGTGTGTTAATCAAATACTGGTTTTTATGGAGAAAAATACCGTTCAAGCTCAACAATGGCTTGAAAAGTTTCATCGGGAAAAGTGCCCAACGAAGGCAACCATTTGCCGATGGTATGCAGATTTTAAGTGCGATCGAACAACCACCGTAGGCGCGGAGCGCCCAAGTCGTCCAATTGAGGTGGCAACGCCCAAAAACTTCCAAAAAAATCGGAATATTGTTTTGTCCGATCGTAAAGTGAAGCTGCAAGAGATAGCTTACATCCTAGAGATATCAAAAGGCACCTTGTTCAAAATTGTGCATGAAAATTCGGTATGAAAAAAAAAATTCCGAGTGGGTGCTACGTTTGCGTTGCCACCT
Organism: Andricus quercusramuli; assembly: GCA_932178445.1. Classification (NCBI taxonomy): domain Eukaryota; kingdom Metazoa; phylum Arthropoda; class Insecta; order Hymenoptera; family Cynipidae; genus Andricus; species Andricus quercusramuli. Next base: position 44,800 of record CAKNXH010000902.1, read on the forward strand.
CAAATGGACGACCTGGGCGTATTTTTCCCCATCAAAAAACAGTGATTAACACACGAAACTCGCTTTTATCCATTGTTCAAACAAAAACAAATGTAGCGTCACTTAACCTTCAATATCTCAACAACGACTGAACCGAACCTCATGAAATTTTTACACGTATCTTTTGAAGGTTGGTGCTACCGAAAAACAAAGTGGCATGGCATTGGCGGCGCCATCTGTGTGTCATTCCCGGGACCTAATGACCCATGTGTTGGCATGTTATTTTTTCGGTATTGACCTATTATTGGAGGACTATGAATATAAATAAAATTCTGTCGGCGGTAAAGCGAAATTTTCAACTTTGACTTAAACTGATAGTGAGAAATTTTATTTTGAAAATCTGATATTTTTCAAAATTATGTAAATGAACCAAGTGCACAGGGTACCTAAACGTTACAAAAGACGATATTAAGTTATTTACAGTTCAAAAATAACCTTTAGAATTCTACGTGGATTTCCATGTCTCCTCTTCCAAAATCTCACGTGGTAACTCTTTACTTCACATTTTATGTGAGCACGATTTGGATGACGAAATTCTGACAAATTCTGAAATTTTAACAAATTCCGTATCAATAGGAAAAGTTTCTTGAATTATATTTATCATAACACACCCATTTTCCATTCCTCCTGAATTAATTAATAGCTAATTCGTATTCATTTAGGACACGCTTGAATATAGTTCCAGAAAGAATAGCAATCGGTATGAAATGCGGATTACGTTGGACATATTGTTATTTGCGGAAAGCTTAAAAACGTTTTAAAAATTATGGATATAATATTATTTACACCAATAGAATTAAGATTGGATTACAGGATATATGCTATATTTATTATCTCATAGAGTATAGGCGTCAAGTTGGTTTCTGAAAGATAATGATATTTATACTTCATGAATCATTCGAGAAAAGAAATTTGGTTATATCATCCGAGGCTATTTTGGGAAATATGAAGCGATTTTTTCTAACAGCACTTCGATACAAATTGTAGACTAGAATAAATAATCTTCATTAAAATATATTTATTTTCAAAAGAAATTGTGTCACAACAAAAGAAGTAAGATATTTTTTTCAACAGAAAAGAGAAAAAATGATTTTTCATTAAAAAAAGTTTGAAACATACAAAAATATTATTGATCAAAAACCTTGTGTTTGGCAAAAATTAAGCTGGAGGGGAGGAAGCTGAAGGAAGTGGCGGTTGCGGAGTTGGAGAGTTGGGAAGAAAAGTTGGGGGTAATGCGAAATAAGAACAGTAGTAGGGGTAGTAAGTAGGGGGTGGGGGTAATGCAGGGTAGAGGAGTAGTGAAGGTGCTGTACTGGAACGTATCACGGGTAAAGAAGACGGACGAGGAGTTCTGGCGGTATATCCAGGAATTTGATGTTGTGGGACTGGTAGAGATGTGGGTAGAAAGAAAGGAATGGGATAGAATAGAGCCAGAGCTGCCAAGGGGGTATAGGTGGAGACTCCAGGAGGCGGTCAGAGTGAAGAAGAAAGGAAGGACCAGTTGAGGAATTATAACCGGGGTTAGAGATGGATTAGAGGAAAAAGTTCATGGAGAGTACTGGGTGGGGACTTTAATGCAAGGATGGCGAGCGAAGGGGTACTTGACAGGGAAGGAGAAGCTTCGAAAGAAAATCGAAGGATAAGATAATAAATAAGGCGTGGGAGATTCTGAGGGACTGGATGGAGGATAGAGGCTGGGCGGTGGGGAATGGTATAGCAACTGGGGACGAAGAGGGAGAATACACATATGTAAGTAAGGTGGGGGTATCGGTGATAGACTATGTGGTTATGAATATGCAAGGATGGGAGAAGACGGAAAAATTCGCAGTAGAGGGAAGGGTGGAATCAGACAATCAGCCATTAAGTCTGTGGATAAGAGGTGAGGGTGGCGGAAGTCGAAGCGGGGGAAAAGTCTCGATAGGGGAGAGGGTGACCTGGACGAGGGACGCGATAGAGAAGTATCAGGAGCAGCTAGGAAAGGTACGCTTTGGAGGGGAGTCGGTGGAAGAGATATGAGAGGATCTGAAAGAGAAGGTGAAAAGGTGTGTGCAAAAGAAGGTATTCAGAAAGAAGAAGAAAAGAATGGTGAAGCCGTGGTGAGATAGGTGAGATAAAAAGATGAAAAGTAAGGTGAAGAGGAAGTACAGGAAGTGGGAGGAGGGTAATGCGAGAAGGGAGGAGTACGTAGAAATGAGGAAGGGGTTTAGATTGATGTGTAAGAAGAAAGAACAGGAAAAGGAGAAAGATCTGGAAGAAGAGTTAGTAAATATTAAGACAGAGGCGAACGTCTGGAAGATAATAAATAGGTTTAGGAAGCGTAGGGTGGGTGTCAGCGAGAAGATAGGGAGTGAGGAGTGAAGGGAATTTTTTAAAGAATCATTCCAGGGCTCAGATTCAAGGAAGGCGGATGGGGTAGAGAACGAAGCATGCTTGTTTAGTACACAAGAGGTTAGGGAGAGGCTGATGGAGGTAGGGAAGAAGCTATGGAGGGGCGAGGGATTCCCAGGAGGATGGAGAGAAGGGATAATAGTGCCACTGTATAAGAAAGGAGATAGAGATAGACAGGAAAATTATAGAGGGATTACGCTAATGAATACGGCGTATAAAGTATACGCGATGGTGGTGGCAGAGAGACTGCGGAAGGATGTCAAGGGGAAAGGAATATTGTCGGAGACGCGGGCGGGATTTAGGGCGGGTAGGAGTACTATCGACAATATCTACGTTCTGCAGCACCTGGTGGATAGAGAATTAGCGAAGAAGGAGACGAGAGTATACGCGTTCTTTGTGGATCTCTGAGGCGCGTTTCCGAGAGATTCCGAATGGATAGGGGGTTAAGGCAAGGGTGTTCACTTAGCCCAACGCTTTTTGCGATTTTAATTGCGGATATGGAAAGTAAGCTGGAGGCCAGGGTGGTAGGAGGAGTCAGGATAGGAGGGGTTAGAATTTGCTTAATAGCGTATGAAGATGACATAGTGTTGCTGGCAAATAGCGAGGAGGCCTTAAATGAGATGATGAAGAGGTTGAGAAGATACCTGGATAAGAAGAGGTTAGAGCTGAATGCGGAAAAGTACAAGGATATGGTGTTCAGAAAAGAAGGGGAAGGGATAAGGGAGGAGAGTGGAAGTGGATGGGGAAGGAGGTGCAGGAGGTGAAAGAGTTTGTGTACTTGGGCTTCGTGTTTCGGAGGAATATGGGAGTGGACGTCACATAAAAGACAGAGTGAGGAGGGAAAATTTGGTGATGAGGCAGGTGTGGGGGTTGGGAAAGAAGTTATTCGCAGATGATTTTGGAAGGAGAGAGGTATGTAAAGTGGACCCTGGGGTTGGCAAGGAACACGTCTCAGTATATTGTCAGGAGGGAGACGGGGACAACGAGAGTAGGGATTCTAGCAGGGAGCAGGGCGCGTAAATATGAGGAGAAATTTTTGAAAGAGGGGGAAGTAGGCTGGTTAGGGAGTGTTGGTGGGAGAAGAAAAACAGGAGAGGGGGTGGGAAGATGGAGGCTGAGAGGGAAAGGTATTTAAGAATGAATGGACTGCATTTTCAACTCTATTTACACAATGATAGCAGTGCATTATGAAACTTTCAAATCAGTTACGTCACCTCCACAATTATAACGCATTCACAATTTTTTTTTCAATTTACTATGTTATTTTTCAATTACCAATGAGATTGAAAATAACGTCCAGGGTTAAGACCAGAGTAATAAGGTGCCTTATTTTTCACAATTTAGGAACAACTAATTAACGCAAAATATTGAGAGCAGCGTAACTAATTAATATTCTGATTTTTCGTGTTTATATATTGTTCTGAAATGTTTGTGTTTTCCCCCTCCCATGCATAAATCGCGTATATGATTTATCTTGAGAAGAAGTTAAACTCTCGCATGTTCCTAGTTATTTCACCTTGAATTTCACATAATCTATGTTTAAAGTAACCATACGTTTTTTTATTATTGCACCTTTAGAAACTTCGAGACTTCAATAGATACTTCATAAAGAGTAAATGTGTAAACACACTCTGAAGATATTTGAAAATATCAAGCAGATTTCAAAAACTGAAGAAATAATATTTTCAATCCTTGTTAGCAGCATTTTTTATACAGAATAGTTAATAAAAAAAGGAAATTAAGGGGACATTCCAATGTGTCGGGTTGGAAAAATCTATTTTTTTGTTTTTGCATTTTTCGATAGTTTTTACCCATAGAATTGATATCCTAGAGTCAGTTAGGGCGATTCCTACCTTGTTGACCAGTTATAATGGTCCAACAGAGGGCCTCTGACTACGCGCGCTCGGGTTTGGCGCAGGTATTCGAATGAAATATTTGAGCAGCTGTTCCGTGTTTATACCTGCGTCATACATACAAATATACAATAAAGGCGTCTCTTTCCACGACCAAGAAAAGTACCACGTATGGTCCGGGTATTGCTGATTAACCGAAAAAGTATGTTTTCTATGACTTCATCTTGAAAAACTTTAAACGTGTTTTTCTCAGAACGACATTTTTGCACCTGGCGCAGGAATTTCTCAAAGATGACCTTGCGTATCGACTTCAAATTTCAACGCGATATTGAGCACTATCATGGCTATTGTCCAAACCTCCGAGTTGTTGATATTTTGATTCTAACTTATAATTTCACCTGATTTATGGTGCAAAAAAATATTTTTTCTCTCGATTTCACAAGAAAGGCCGCCATTTTGTTAATTTCCGATTAAATAAAAAAGTGGATGTTTGGGCCATAGGCGCAATAACATAGATTAATAAACTTTTTTGATTTTCTGTTTCGGATCACCAGGAGAGCCAAAATCACCTGCGCAAGCAGAAAACTTTTTTTTTGTACACATGCATTTTATGTTATAAATGAATTAATATATTTGTGAGCAGGTGTGCTGTGGAGTTAAACGGAACACAATAAAGCACGGCAATCACAATTAAACAATTTATATGCGGATAAATGATGAAGTCATATCTTGAGTCATTTAAGCATACTCTTCCTCTCTTGGAACCCAGAAGCCTATGCTGAGCCATTATTCTTGTAAAGGCCAAGGAAATTCTGATACTCAAATACGAGTTTTCTACAAAAGACAATGGGAGGTAAGGATATACTTGTGAGCTCTCAGAGGATTCCAGTCGGGCGAGATCAGAGTTTAGGAGGTGATCTCTGTGAGTGTCAAGTATAAGATCTTTGTTTAGCTTTATAGAATTGGCATCCAATAAGGACCACACATTACTCAATCCACACTGGTCAAAGAAGTGTTTCAATTTCAGAAACCAATTATATTCTGGTTTTGCATCTTTCTTGGTAGATAAGCCAATCAATCTTTAAAGGCACGTTTCAGGAAGTCTCCTCTCTGTCATTTCAAAGATTCTTTCCAGCCAATTCAAAGCCAGCTTCAAGATATCATATGAAAGTTGCCTGGAGCCTGTCTCAATCCTGACCACATAATGAGAGGTATAGGGAGAGAGAGACAGCATCCTATTATAAAAGTTCGTTTGAATTTTCTCAACTGACTCATGATAGGACAAGCCCCAGACTGCGAAAGCATAGAAAAGGACGCTAAGACACAGGCTGCAAAACAGCACCCTCTTAGGGTCCGAAGAGTCCGATTTCGATGAGAAGAGGATCCTGAGGACTGCCCTCATAGCTACATTTGAGGCACTTATCCTTTTTTCACTCGCTTTGGAAAATCGCCCCGAGCTAGAGAAAGTGGTACCAAGATAGTCATGCGTCTGTACGATCTCCAGAACATCACCCTTATAACGGAAGTTTTAATCTTGACTAATGTTGCCCTCATGACAAATAAGTACCTTTGATTTACTTTCATTAATGGAAAAAAAATTTTCCTCGCAGTATTGGGTAATTATATTTATGTTCTTTCGAAGGTCAACTGGAGAACCTGCTGGTACCACAATATCATCCGCATAAGGCAGAAAGAATAATTCCGGAAAGTAATTAACCATAATCTCTCTGGCTCCATGATTTATTAAGTATTCCTAAAGATCACTTAGGAATAAAGCAAACCGGAGTGGTGTTCCCTTCAGTTGAACGTACAGAAACAGTAGCTTTCTGATATAGGTTAGAAATAATTTATAACATTTTGGTGCTAACGCCCTTCTTCAGGAGTTTTTTCCAAAGGTGATGATGGTTAATAGAGGAAGAAGCCCTTTCAAAGTCAACGAAAAATAAAATAAGTTTGCCCCCTGGTTCGGAGAGACGTATTTGGATAATAGAGGTTAGAGTGAAAATGTGATCCAAGCAGCTCCTTTCACTCCTGAAACCAGCCTGGTTCTCCGGAAGAGCGTCTATACACTCAGCCCACTTGGCAAGTGTTACTGACGGACGAAACCATCTACCTGAATCCTTAATAGGTCGCTTTTATTGTGAACGAACTCCAAGAATTCTTTGCAAACTATATAATGCAATTAAGGGAAACCATTATTATCACCCGCATTGTGACCAATCGGGTCTAATAGTGTAGCGTAGAGATGGGTGGTATTTTTCGGGTGAGACATAGTCTCGTCTTCGGGGTGTGCAGTTTTGTTGTATCGCGCGAAGGCCGACAGTGATGCAGTGGCCGTGCCACCCGTGGACGACGGTAATGTGTGTGGTGGGTGCCCGACGGGGTTGTGTGTTCGCGCGGTGGCCTGATGATATCAAGCGTCGATTGTCAACATTTTTGTTTTTGAGCTAATGGCAGCATTGCTGGTTGATGTGAATGGAGTTTAAAAAAATCCCGATCTCCAAGGAGTGCCCCGGAGGAGGAGGTGTGACGAGGCCAGAGGTCTCGAAGTTTATCTCGGAAGATGGGACGGGACCGAAGTCCCGAAGTTTTCCTCTAAACGTGTGATAAGACCGGAGGATCTGAAGTTTACCTATAATGAAGGGAGATGGGATGAAGGAAATCGGCATCAGAGTCACCTAGTAATCCTAGGAAAAGGACGGGAAGATCTCTGTAAAAGTCAGTAAACGAAGAAAAACATAACATTACAAAATTCAAAGTTGTCTGTAATTTGTCCATCCCGCCTCTCATTGAGTTTTCGACATTGGAACCGTCCCGGTTGGTAACAGAAAGCCTTGACAACAAAACCTGCGTGAAAATCTAAGTTATACAGTTAACAAGGCAATCTATCCATAATTTGATGGATCCTTTTTTGTGTATCATACAAAGATGAATTTTTGCCCAATTAGATGAGACTTCTTCATCTTTCCAGATCCTGTCAAACACGCCCTGCAAATATAGGAGCCAACTCTCCGGGAGATACTTATAAAATTCATTGCTTATGCCTTCCCCTAGGAGCCTTATTTAATTTACAGTTTCTTAAACTTTCTTGAATTTCACTTTGGGTAACATTCTTGCCACTCCGCTAAGCTAACATGTCCTACAGTGGAGGCTCAAAATCTAAAATTGTTAACCGCCAATCACCATTCGCATATACATATAATATCGAGCGGGAGGACATAATCCTCAATTTCTGACACATTGGCAAAGCCATGGACGTTCCAATGAATGAGACGAACCTAATCCTTAACTCTGGGGAATTTTGGCCCCACAGTCGACGAATTGATCTTTGAAGGCTGAGAAAGTTTCGAGGATGGGCTCCTGCATTGCTATTCTGTTTAAATCTCATTTCTGCCGTCGTTGCGTAATCTGGAGGATGCAGTTCGACTAGGTGCTGAATTTAAATATCGATCTATCGAGTAGGCAAAATCGGAAGAAGCGCTACCTTTCCGCTTGGAGTTGGTCGGTCTGCCTCTGCTGTTCTTTTTAACAGCGTTGGAGGCCTGAGAGAAGTTATCCACAGAATTCCCTTTTGGAGTTGAGTTTGAATCAGAACTGATTTCCTGTATTTCCCTTTGAGGGAGAGGCTTATTATCGATAAATAATGTATTTCTTTTTAGGTAAATGTTTACTCCCTTGGACTTGAGTTTGATTCGTATTTCCATCCGTGATTTTCTTTGCTCTCTCTCGACCTTCGATTTATCATTGCTAACTGCGAGTTGTTATATTTTCAGCTCAGCTGTCTCGTCAAAAATCAGATGTTTCCACTTGTAGGCAGCCAGCTCTATCAATACAGGGCTGACGCCGGGTTCACTACCCAACCTGAAAACGGAGTCAGAAGCGTTTTCATCAATCGCGATATCAGCTTTAGAAAAGGCACTCAAAACGGATGCTTGTAGATCTCTGTTCACAGATTCGTTATCAGGGAGATTGAACAACACCATATTATTCCTTCTAGCCTGTGCCTGAAGCGAAATTACTGCCCCTTGCAAGTCTGAAACCGTTGATTTCAGTGCCAGGTTTTTAGTCATCAGGTCATTATTTTTCCCTCTTATAATTTCGTTTTCTTTCTTCAAAGACTCCAGGTCTTTCTTAATTCGGTCCGTCGTTACCTTCAAAGAGCTAACATCCTTTTTAATAGAAGCAAGGCAAGCAGTGTCCTCTTCAATAGAATTAAGTATTGCCTCCAATTTTTCCGAATCCGTTTTGGATTTCTGTAAAAATGGGCCTGAGTGGAGATTATAAAGGCCAATGGTCTTATGATAGATCATAGAACCACAAACTCGAAGGATACTCTTAGCAAAGATTATGACCGGTCGTAGAGGGCGCGTAGAGGGTAGAGGGCGCCACTTGAGGGCCGTCGAGGTCCTTCTCGTCGACTGCTGCGCGTCTACTCTGTTCAGTTACCCTTCGTGCTTCATACAGACCGGACGTGCGGTCGACCGGTTCGAGTGTAGTGGTGACGTGAAGTGTAGTGTGATTCAGCCAATAAACGAGTTATCTCAACACCATTTGGCGCCTCTTGTTTCTTGCGCTCCCGTCACCCCCTCCTTCCAGCACAACTAAACAGGTGCAATATTCACAAAAGAGAAAAAATCACAAGAGAACTCAAAACATACAAGTCACAGACACCGCACAACTCACAATACTCCCGAAATTCGTTAATGACCGCAAAATTCTTCAGATTTAAGAGAAGCTCGATCGACAGCAAACCTTACAGCACGGCGCCAAATTGCAGTCAATTTTTCTTTCTTTTTTTTCGAAATCATCAATCTTTTCGAGTTTTAAATTATATTTGTAATTTTTGCAAAACTTCTGAATCTCTTTTTACATGATTCAAAATTTTCCTCAAATTGTTTTCAATTTCTGCAGAATAATTTTTTTTTTAAATCTTCAAGATTCTGTTTTGAACATTTTGAGAATATTTTCAAATTTTCAGAAACCTTTTTAATTAGTCTCTTGAAATTAATTTTTCAAAATGAAAAATCATTCAAAATGTTGCTAGGAATCTTAAGAAATTGTTTTATTATTTTAATAACATTCAAGATTCCTGAAATGTTTCAAAATTTCATTTAAAAATCTTTAAAAATCTACATTTTGTTTGACATTATCTCAAAACTTCTGAATATCTTCCAAAATGATTCGAATTTTTTCTACAATATTTTTAAAAATGGTTTAAAATCGTCAATATGTTTTTTTGGTAATTTTGATAATGTTTTGAAATGTTTAGAAATCTTTTCAAATATTCCCTTGAAATTTGTTTTTCAATATAAAAAGTCAATAAACAATTTTTCCAGGAATTTAAAAAGAAGTATTTTATTTTCTTGATACATTCCAAAATCTTCAAAATATTGAAAAATTTTATTTCAAAATCTGCAAAAATCTACATTTCGTTCGAATCTTTTAAAAATATTTTCAAATTCTTAATTATTTTTGAAAGTTTTCCAAAGCTTCTGAAAGTTTTTTAGAACATTTAGAATTTTTTTCAAATCTTCTGATATTCGGAAGAATCATCAAAGGAAACAATTACCGAACATATTTTGAAAAAAGTGAAGAAAAAACTTTTATTATTTATGAATGGAACCAAATTTGCTAACCATATTAATTTTCAAATGTACATTATGGCAATTTTTGATTTTTACTATTTTCATATTACAAATTGATCAATAATTAGTGATATTCATTAAAATAATTTAAATCTATTAATATTAAAATTAATGAAATCTTTGGTCCATTCATATTTCTTTCAATATGAAACATTTCTTCTTATGTTTCTTCTTTCTGAAATATAATATGAAAAAAAATAGAAAAATCGAAAATTTTAATTTTTCTGAAAAATATCAATGTTTTTGTAAAAATGTATAAAATAATGTATAAAGTGATTATAATTCCATGGGAAAACTAGGAATTTGGAAAATAGAATTATCATGTTGATTCCTCTGCATGATATGCCTAATTTTCACCATTTTCGACCAATTGTTTATTTGAGTTTATATGATAGAAATTAAATTTTTTACAGAGATCTGAAAATGAGAAAAATCTAGAAGCTCCAAAAATTATAAATAATTTATTATCAGCATAGAAAAGCTTTCTTATGTTCAAAATGTAATTCCATAAAACATTTTGAAATTTGAAAGGATTTCAAACAATTTTAAACAAAAGATAAATAATTTAAAAAACAATTGGAAGGCATGAAGAAAAGAAAAAACTTTCTTGTTATTATTTAATTTCAAAATAAACTTTTTTTAAGATTCCTGAAAACATTTATAATTACTTTTTATATTGCAAAATTAATTTTAAGAGAATATTTAAAAGATTTGTAAATACTTCAAAACATACTCAAAATTGTCGAAAAAGAATCTTGACTATTTTAAAAAAATTAAAAAATATTGTAGAGAAAATTAGAATCACTTCAAAAGATATTTATAAGTTTTGCAAATTTTCAAAAATTATTTGAGATTATTTTTAAAAAATCAAACCAAAATGTAGATTTTTGGGTAATTTGAAATAAAATCCCAGGGAAATTTTTTTATGATTTCTTATTTTGAGAAATTAATTTTTAAATACTATTTGAAAAGGTGTCTGAACATTTGAGAAGATTTTCAAAATGTTAAAAAAAAATTGTTGACGATTTGAGAAAAAAAAGTTATTCTGCTGAAACTGAAAACAATTTCAGGAGAAATTTGAATAATTTTAAAAGATTTTTAGAAATTTTGAAAAATTACAAATATAATTTTAAAAAAGGGAAAAACTTTCAAAAATGTAAAACAAAAGGTTAATTTCGTATGATTTCTGAAAGTGTTAAGAAAAAATCCGCAAATTTTGGAAAAATTCCAGAAAAACTTTTCAAAAATTGAAAGGATGTCAAACAATTTTGAACGAAGGGTGATTTAAAAAAAAATTTCAAGTCTTGAGAAAATACAATACTTTTTTGTTAACATTTAATTACAAGATAGTCTTTTCATGAGGTTCCTGGCAACATTTTTAATGACTTCTTACATTGCAACATTCATTTCAAGCGGATATTTCAAAAGATTTCTAAACATTTCTAAAGACACTCAAAATTGTAAAAAAAAAAAATCTTGACGATTTCAAAACAATTAAAAAATATTTTAGAAAAAATTCGAATCATTTAAAAGAAACTAAAAAGTTTTGAAGGAATTTCAAAAAAAATTTCAATATTATTTTCGAAAATTCAAACCTAAAAATCAAGAAAATAAAAAAGATTCCTGAAATTCCTTGGGTAATTTCGTATGATTTCTAAAAATGTTAAGGAAAAATCTGCAAGTTTTGGAAAATTAAAAAAAAAAACATTTTAAAACTTGAAAGGATGTCAACAAATTTTACACAAAATTAAATTTTGAAAGAAAAATGTGAAAAGAAGCAAGAAAATGAAATTTATCTTAAAAATTTACAAATTTTAAAAATTAATTTTTGAAATGAAAATTTTTAATGAATTTTTATATTGAAAAATAAATTCTGAAGGAATATTCGAGAAGATTTCTGAAAATTTCAAAATATTCTTCAAATTAAAAAAAAGTCTTGACGATTTGAAAACAATTTAAAAAATATGGCAGCAGAAATTCGAAACATTTTCTAATCAATATTTTTTTTTGAATTTCAAACAAAATGCAAATTTTTGAAGGTTGCGAAAGAAAAGCTTGAAATATTTTAACGATCTTGGAAGATGTCAAAATGGTGGAAAATTTTCTTAGGATTCTTGGGAAAAGTTTTATAGATTTTTTATTTGAAAAAATTAATTTTAAGATACTGCTTGAAAAGTTTTCTAAACATTTGGAAAAATTTTCAATCTCAATCAAAATTTTAATTTTCGATAATTTTTATAGAAATCAAAGATTTTCGACAACGTCGGAAAATATCCAAAAAATTAAAAACTTTTCCTAACATTCATGGGAAAATTGTATGGCTTCCAAAAATGTTGAAAGAATATCTGGAATCTTAAAAAAATTCCCAAAATTATTTCAAAGCTTGAATAGATTCAAAAACAATTTGAACAGAAGGTAAATTTTTTTAAAATACTGTAAGGCATGAAGAAAATAAAAAACTTTTTTTAAGATTCCTGGAAAAATTTGTAATGACTTTCTATATTGAAAAATTAATTTTTAAAGAATATTAAAAAACATTTCTAAACATTTCGAAACATTCAAAAAATTTTCAAAACAGAGTCTTGAAGATTTCCAAACAATCAAAAAAATATTGTAGAAAAAATTCTAATCGCTTCCAAAGATATTTAGAAGGTTTAGAGATTTTGAAAATATTTAAACAAACGCTTTTTTTTTAAATCTGCAAGATTTTCATGAAATTTGTTTAATTGTGTAAGAGCTTTCTAAATTTTAGGAATAATTTCAGTTATTTTCAAAGATGTCTGAAAAAATAAATAACTTAACAAATGTAAAATGTAAAAATTTTACTTTGAGCACACCTTTACTTTTTCAAATTTTCTTTTGAAAGTACTTACATATTCATGGAACAGAAGCTGAAGGAAATGTGTTACACTGTTCTTCTCTTCATACATACAATTTTAAAACATAAAAAATAGTTGATTTTTTTATTACAGCCTGGAGAGATTGCAATTTTTTTTAAAATGAATCCATAAACTTTTTGCGTTTTGAAACCTCGTACAGAGAAAAATGTAAAAATGAATAAATTAAAATTTTTTAATGGCTTAGGATGAGACCCGAATCATTCGAGACCCCACCATTTTCGATGTCATGTGAAAAAAAAAAAGGAAAGTTTTAAAGATTAACTTCTTCTTGAATTGAAGCAAAAATCTAATTATAGTGATGCTGATCAGTGCTTTTGTTTGTTGGCGAAATGTTAAGAAGAGTATTATTTCCTAATATAAAAAAATCATTTACAATTAAAATTTTATCTTTCATCAATAATGTCTGGAAACATTTGGGAACAACTTATATCATGAAATAAAATTACTTATTTGGAAATTCCTACTTACAAAATTGATCCTGCAAGAAAGTCCTAATCTTTATTAATAGATAAACAAACTATTGTGAATTTTGCATTTGCGGTTGAATGCTATCATATTTAGGAGTCTCGTTGTTTGGATAGGGATACTGGAGAATAGTGAATTGTACTCTTTGTCATATTAAATCTATTTATTTCTATGATTTACAAGTACCTTTTTTATTGCAACACATTCTTTAATTAAAAACAGAAATTCAATTTATAGTTAACAAAAACATTGGAACATTGCAACACTGCAAAAATAGGGTTACTATTTATGATTAAGTTTAGTGTTGAATTATATTCTTAACTTTTTGTCCCCATTTTATACCAAGCTGGTTATCTTCGTCCTTCCATGGAACATAACGTTCCTTTTTCAATGTCGAAGTCATTATCTTCACATGTTTTTCATCTATTTGGAATTTTTGAACAAGATCATCTTTGTCTATTGCAGCAACCCAAAACGCCCCATCCCTTGTTTTTAATATATCACTCCTTCCTGGATAAAACTTCATTTGCACCAGATGACCTATTTCCCCGTATTTAAGATCAGCACCATGGGGAAGATGAACGTTTGATTGTTCAACTTTTAATATATCGTACGGTTGTTCCTGTGAATAACTTAATTCTGTAAGAAGAAATAAAAAAGTTGAATTTTGTATAATTGACCAAGAATCAAACAATGGAGAACGGCATCAAAGTCCATGGTCTAAGTCAGACATGCCAAGCTAGGGGAAATTCCCGCCGGGAACACATGTTCCGCGTCCACCACTATTTCTTCTGTAGAGCGGAAGTGGTGGTAGAAGCTCCACTACCGCTCCCGCTTTCCAAAAGAAATAGTGGTGGACGCGGAACATGTGTTACCGGCGGAATATTTCCCTAGCTGGGCATGTCTTGTCTAAATTTGATCTTTTCAGGACAGTTCTGGAATGAGATTCGTAAGCGTAGACGTTCGAACGTATAAGTATGTTCGACGTCATGCGCAGAACACATGTTCCGCGTCCACCACTATTTCTTCTGGAAAGCGGGAGTGGTGGTACAAGCTTCGCTCTCGGTCTCGCTCTCCAAAAGAAATAGTGGTGGACGCGGAACATGTGTTTCAGGACAGTTCTGGAATGTGATTCGTAAGCGTCGACATTCGAACGCATACGTATATATACGCATATTGCATGATAATTACCAATAGAATTAAAGAACACCGCCAGGGTGAACAGCAGAGACCTGAGAAAGATGTTCATCGTCTGAAAATAAGGGATAGTTTTTATAATTAATTTGAGAATTTTATGTACAGTATAACAGACAAATATACTCGATTTTCAGAAGAGTATTTATACCATTCTTTTGAAGTATAATGTAAAAATATCAAAAAGATTATCGAAAATTTGCAATAACACTGAAAAAGGTTAAGAAACCTTTTTCAATCAAATTAAAAAATAAGTTGAAAATAAATTACAATGGTTAATTTTTGACCGATTTTTCTTTTTGCTTTAGGAAAATTCATTCAATTTTAAAGAGACGAGCATCCGACGCGAAGTTCGCGCGTGTGTACTATTTGGTTTAAAGGAGAAAAAATTGTTACGAAAAAAAATATATTGAATAACTGCTTTCTAAAAGTTTATTCGTTTTAGAAGTAATATATCTAATTTTCATAAGATTCTTGATACAAAAAATTAAATTTTGGCTACATTTTTAACCAAAGAAACGTATTTTAAATCAAAGTGATGAATCTTCAAATGAATAAATGAATTTTCAACTAGAAAGTTCAACTTTCAACAAAGTAGTTGGATTTTTAACCAAAAAAGATGAATTCTCGAACAAAAAATCTTATACCTGATATCTTAATCAAAAAGGATTCCAATTTTGAATCAAGAATCACTGAATTCATTCAAAAATCATTAATTTTGAAAAAAGTAGTTTAATCGTCAGCCAAAGCACATACATTTTTCAACCAAATAGTTGCATTTTGAACCAAAATTTTCCCAGAATCTCACTTTTTTATTAAATTTATTGATACCTTTCAAAATTTTTGAAAAATGTATGTTTGCTTAACATTTTTTGAAATCTTTTCAAATTTTAAAATGTTTTTGGGAATTTTTTCGCAACTTCCAAATTTTTGTTTCATATTTTTAGAAATCATATGAAATTTTCTCAGGATTTTGAGAAAAGATTTTTATTCTCTTGATATCTTTCCAAGATTTTAGAAAGATTCGAACTTTTTTCCGAAATTATTAATCTTTCCGAGTTTCAAATTATATTTGTAATTTTTTCAAAACTTTGAAATATTTTTTTGCTCAAATCGTTTTCAATTTCTGCAAAATATATTTTTTTAAATCTGCAGGATTCTGATTTGAACATTTTAAGAATATTTTCAAATTTTCAGAACCCTTTTTAAATAGTATCTTAAAATTAATTTTTCAGAATAAAAAATCATTGAAAATGTTTCCAGGAATCTTTTTTCAATTGTTATATTTTTTTAATTGTTCTATAATCGTCAAGATCCCTTTTTGACAATTTTGATATTGTTTTGAAATGTTCAGAAATCTTTTCAAATATTTTCTGAAAATTTATTTTTCAATATAAAAAGTCAATAAAAAAATTTTCCAGGATTTTAAAGAAAAGGATCTTATTTTCTTAATAACTTTGAAAAATTTAAAAATCTTTAAAAAATTTATTTCAAAATTTTCAAAAATATACATTTTGTTCAAACTTTTTTAAAAATATTTTCAAATTTTTTATTATTTCTGAAAGTTTTGCAAAGCTTTTGAAAATCTTTTAAAATACTTCGATTTTTTTAAATCTTTTGAAATTCGGAAGAATCATCAAAGGAAACAATTATCGAACATATTTTGGAAAAAGGAAAAAAAAATTTATAATTTATGAATGAAGACAAATTTATTAACATTATTAAGATTTAAATGTACATTATGGCAATTTTTTATTTTTATTATTTTCATATTACAAATTGATCAATAATTAGTGATATTCATTAAAATAATTTAAATCTATTAATATTAAAATTAATGAAATCTTTAGTCCATTCATATTTCTTTCAATATGAAACATTTCTTCTTATGTTTCTTCTTTCTGAAATATAATATGAAAAAAAAAAGAAAAATCGAAAATTTTAATTTTTCTGAAAAATATCAATGTTTTTGTAAAAATGTATCAAATAATGTATAAAGTGTGTCACGTACTACGCCGTGACTATATATATATGTATGCATAATTAT
>CAKNXH010000902.1:71330-124549 GCA_932178445.1 Andricus quercusramuli
TCAACGAACGATTCTTTTCTTGGTTCTATTGGTCGTTTGTAAAATTTTGCAAACACCTGTGAATTCGCTGACCATCCTGCCGTGCTTTTTATGATATTCACGTTCAAACCCTTCGATTCCGCCGCTGATGTGGCTGCGTGTCTCGTGCTGTGAGCTGTATATTTTTGGTCTATACCCGCTTTTACTAGACAGCATTTTATCCATCTACTTATGGACTGTGACGTAGCTCTATGATAGGGCCTCTTGAAGGTTATAAACATATAGTCCTCGTTTCCTTTTAGACCTTTGGTTCTCTCCAAATAGCTCAGTAGCACTGTAGCAACGCAAGCACTTTTGCGCTCGTTAAAGAAAGGTAAGATAAAAGATGGTTGAGGTGTTCCAACTCGTGACGTTTTAATTTGATCTTTTATCCTTATGGTTACACTATCCTTCGATACCACGATACCATTTATTTTAATTAATGACAATGTCTGTACCCTCTGTGCTGTAGCTAATGCTAGCAAACACACTAATTTGAAGGTGAGCGATTTTAAGTCTAATGATTCCAGAGGTTCGAGCGTTTCTGCCCAATTTAAAACCGTTTCCGTGTTCCAGGTTGAGTCGTATTTAGGTTCCGTTGGTCTGCTTTTAAAAACCCCTTTGAAAAAACGACTTATCGAACCATCGCTGCCTAGATCCACCGCACTTATCAAATTAATAGCCGATCTTTCAGAGTTTAGCGTTCCGTATGAAGCACCTTGGTTAAAACGAAAGGTTAAGTATTTTAGTACTTGGTGGACATTTGGTTGTAGAGGGTCTCTATCGACACTCTGGCAATATCCCCACCAATTTTTGAGAGCTGAATTATATTGTTTGATTGTGGATTCTGATAATGATGAAATTAAAATCTCTACCGCTTCCTGTGGCACTAATTTCTGCTGATATGATTGCCGGAGAGCCTCCCTGCAACCAGGGTAAGGTGTTTTGCTACCGGATGACTCTGGGACCCGCACGGAGATAACAGTAAGCTGGAAGACGGAGAAAAAATTATTGGGTCTTCTGTCAGCATAGATTTAAATAAAGGGAACCAAGGCTGTGTGGGCCAATGAGGAACCACCACTATTCCCTGAGCTTTATCCGTATTAATTTTCTGTAATACCTTCGCGATCACCGCGAAAGGTGGAAAGGCGTAGAAAAAATGTTTACTCCAGGTTACCGTAAATGCATCTATGTATCGAGCTTCTGGATCTCGCTTCCAGGAGCAAAAAAGTTTGGTCTTTGCATTACTCCTCGCAGCGAATAGGTCAATATCTGGTAGACCCCACTTTTTTACTATGTCTTGGAAAAAACGATTTCCTAATTCCCATTCTGTATCCACATTGACCCTTCTAGACTCTCTGTCTGCATCCATGTTTTCCCGTGAAGGGATGTAGGAAGCAAAGATCCAAATCCTTCTTCTCTCGCACCAGGTCCAAATTTCTCTTGCCCGTTTATTAAGTTCTACATACTGCACTCCCCCCATATGATTAATGTACGAAATTGCCGTGGTGTTATCGATTCTAAGTAAAATTTCACAATTTTCGTATCCATTAGCAAAACACTTAAGCGCTAAAAAGGCTGCTATGATTTCCAGGTGATTAATATGGAGTTTTTTCTCCGTTTTTGACCAGAATCCGTGAGCATTTTCTCCGTTACAATGAGCGCCCCATCCCGTCAGCGACGCGTCCGAGAAAATCTCTAGTTTATAATTAAGTGATCTAATCGGGTTTTTTGTTACAAAAATACTATTTAACCACCAACTAAGTTCGTTTTTCACGCAGGAATGAATTATCATTCTTCTGTCAAAATCTTGTTCATTTAGTATTAATGCCTTAAACTTTTCTCTTTCTAAGAGCTTCGTATATAATATCCCATAGGGGATTCCTGGACACGCTGCAACTAATACTCCAATTAAAGCAGCCATTTCTCTAATTGAGCAGGAATCTTTGTTTATAAATCCCCGAATAGTATTATTTAGTTTCATTTTCTTTTCCTCTGGTAAAGACACGGTCATGTCACTAGAATTTATAATAAACCCCAAATACTTACACCTCTGTTCTGGTACTTGTTTGCTTTTTTCTTCATTCACGATAAAACCTAATTTATTTAAAATTTCTCTCGTAACAGCTACATTTTCTCGGCATTCGGTCAGTGACCTACCGATACATAAAATGTCATCTAAATATGCTGTCGATAGCCACCCTCTTTCTCTTAGATAATTGAGCACTGGCTTTAGTAACTTCGTGAATACATAAGGACTTGTACAGAGTCCAAAAGGCATGCATTGAAATTCGTAGATCTGACCTTTGAATTTAAATCTCAAAAATTTTCTACTGATTGGACCAATGCTTACCAGAAAGTAAGCATCTTTCAAGTCCAGATTACATAAAAAGTAATTTGGATAAATTAACTTCAAGGCTACCCTTAAATCTTCAATTTTAAAATGATACGTCGTTATAAATTGATTTAAACATTTCAGGTTCAATATGAATCTTTTAGATCCATCTGGTTTCGGAACCAGGAAAAGGGGGGACAAGAATTGCTCTACTACCGTTTTACATTTAACTATTGCTCCCATCGATAATAACTTATTTACTTCTTTTTCTAAACAACTTTCATCTTCTAACGAAAATTGCAAATCTTTATTGAAGCTCAGAGATTGTGGTGGCTTTGTCTGGAAAGGAATTTCGTATCCTTTCACACAATTTAAGATAAAAACATCACTGGTGATCTTTTTCCATTCGGGGAGAAAACGACTTAGTCGCCCTGCTACTACTCTCACCTTTTTATTTACTTCTTCTTTTCTGCAAACGTTGACCGTTGAATCCTGCTGACTGTCTTGGGGGTGCTGTTGTACATGCTCTTGCTGTTGTACTGAGTTGTTTGGGGAGGTCTCTGCTGATAGGGTCTCGGGCTCTGATACGAGCTCCCCTGTCTCGTATTCTGGCCCCGCCAGTTTAAAGTGCGTACAGGGAATGGTCTAGTCACTTTTTTGCTAGTGGAGGAGGTCGAAGGAAGAGACGTGGCCTTGATTTCTTTGCCGATCTTTTCCATCGATTTCGCGGCTTTAATTTTATCCGTCAGCTTCTCTCCGTACAATAAAGAACCTGGTTTAGTCGTCTGCAATAGGGTTTTCATTGATTTAGTCAGAATTGGAGAGATAAACGCTCTTCTGGCCGAAGAAACCTGAAAATGCAGCTGAGTTAACAGTTGGCCTGCATCGGCTAATTTTTCTAATAAGTCCAGACGATCTAGCGGCTCTTCTTCATCATTTAATATCATTGTGATGCTTTGCCCCAATGCCGACAAAGCCGAACCAGCTAAATTTTGTTCAAGGACGAAGAGCTGATCTCTCTTGACACCCGTTTCGTTTAAAGTTGACACAATCTCCTCGTTCAACTCTGGTGCCTCAAGAGAAATATTTCCCTTACGTGGATATTTATCCACTACCTTCATCTTGGCCTCCTTAGGTAACCCGTCCGTCAACCATGAGGACCATCTCGAGACCAAACTTTCATGTAGATCTACTTGTTCTTTTTTCTTAGCTTCTGGATCATTTCCTAGAAGTATTTCAATTTCGTCGTCTAGTTTCTTAGACTCCGATGACTCTTTCTCAACCTCCACTGGTGCCACCTCCTGATCCTCCTCCTTACGCTTGAGTCCGTCGAGGAGAGCCTCTGGGTCTTCATGAGGTTTGGCAGATTCTGCCGATTCGTTTTTACGAATCTCTTCGTTTCGTGGAGTCTCGGGTACATTCTCCTTATTAGGGGGATCTTGATTCTCATCTGCAAGGAAAAATTTTTTTTTTTTTTTTTTTTTCCGATAATGTCAGATGAAAATCTACAGCACTGGTTGTTATTGCCTCCTACGTGCAAAATTCACCAGTCTGAAACGCCCGTCAATACTCATACTCATTGAGTCCCTGACGTCGTGTAATTTAGACTTAACTAAAAGAATAAATATTGAGTTACCTTTATGTGATGTTTTGAGCATTGTGTCTGCTAAAGATTGTACAATCTTTTCCAACCTCCTTAAACGCTTGTTGCTATCTTTTTCCTCCTCCCGATCTCTACTATGTTTTTTGCCTTTTCCCATATTGATATTTGCTGAAAAAAGGTTTTCTGAATCCGATTTCCTTTATTGTTTATTATAATCTTGAGTGAAAATAAACTTTTGTCGTATAATGGAATCTCTAATATGTGGCTTTGTCTAGCACAAAGAACGTTATGAAGAGTGACAGTCAGAGCGCATAGAAGGAACAAGCCACGGGAAGCCGCGAGTTTCTTCAAATCTATTCTCTAAAATTGTGGTTAGAACTAGTCAAAGTAGCGGTACTACGATGTAATCTCCAAGAACGAGACTCGAAATATAATATGTTGTGGGGGTCGCTAAGTCTGAATCCGAGGCCCATTTGACCCTAGGGCGCCAAGGTCAAGGTCAGATGTTTTAAGGGTAGCTGAATTCGAATCTGAATCTTCTTTAACCCAACGAATCAGGACTAAACGAGAGTTACGGTATGGCATTTTGGAATAGCGTTTAATCTTTCTTTCGCCTATAACGTTCTCTTTTATTGTCAAAGGATCTATGCAGTGGATTTCTAGTTCTCTTCGAACTATCACCATCTTCATCGCTAGGTACTTGATCTCTCTTTCGCAGCCAGGAGTAGTCAGCCAACATATTCACGTCCCATTTTCCTTGCCATCGAAGTTCAGCGTCTTTTAGATCTTGATGGAAACGCTCCCCTTGCTCTTCGCTGTAATCGCCTAAGTTCTCAGGGAAATAGCTAATATGAGAGTCCATGAAATGAAGTTTGAGATTCATCAAACATCCCAAGCGTCGATAGTTCCTCACCATATTTGCTACGATTGCTTTGTAGTCATTACTTCTGTAATTTCCTAAGAAGTTTTGAGCAACATCTCGAAAACTGAGCCAAGCAGCTTTTTCTAAGCCTGTCATTGTTTCGATGAAATTTTCGTCGTAAAACATTTTACGGATCTGAGGTCCATCAAATACTCCTCCTTTCAATTTAGCGTCACGTAATCGAGGAAATTCATTTGTTAAGTACTGAAAACATGTTCCTTCTTTATTCAAAACTTTGACGAATTGTTTCATAAGTCCAAGTTTAATGTGCAGAGGCGGGAGCAATACTTTTGATGGATCAATTAAAGGTTGTTGAAGTACATTATGATTTCCAGGTTCAAGTTGTTCTCTTATTGGCCAAACCTTCTTCTTGTAATTATTCGTGCGATCCCTGCTATCCCACAAACACAAAAAGCAGGGATACTTTGTATATCCTGATTGTTGACCAAGGAGAATGGTTATGATTTTCAAATCATCACAAACTTGCCACTTATGTTTGTCATATTCAATTTTCTCCAATACATATTGGACGTTTTCGTAACTTTCTGTTAATTTTGTTGAATGCGCTATTGGTAGACTTGCGTACTCATTTCCATTGTTAAGCAGCACTGCCTTAAGACTTTGCTTTGACGAGTCTATAAACAATCTCCATTCTTCTGGAACGCAAACATCCTTTTTTAGTTCATTCATCAAACCGTTAACGTCTCTGCAATATACCAACATACCTTCTTCATCTTTATTGAAGTACTGACGGAACTTCTTTTCTCGATTCCTGTAGAAAGATGACTTCGTCCCCTGTTCTACCATTCCACGGCTCTTTAACTCAGCTGCCATATATTCAGAAGCATCTTTAGGAAGACCCATGCTCCTGATGAAATCGTTTAAACTATCTTGGTTGAATAGTCTTATAGATTCATTTTTTTGCTTTCTCCGCAATTTTGGCACATATTCTTCATTTTCATGGTCTTCGTATGAGCAATCATCAGATTCTTCTTCACCGTCTAACATAACCTCTCTATCTGTCTCTTTATTTGTCGAAGCTTCATTTATCATTGAGCTCGTATCCATATTTTCGATAGCAGACTCTTGATTAGACTTTGCAGTTATGACAGAAGACACTATTGCATAAGATATTCTTGATTTGTTTTTAACGTTGAATCCTTTAACTTTTGTGTTGCAAAAATAACAGTCTTTTTCTGATTGAGGTATTGACCATATTACCGGTGAGGAGTATTTTAACATTTAATTGTTTTTCACTTTATTCCAACGTAAAAGCATAGTGTAACAAGCACTGCAAATGCTATCTTTTGCAAATGTTTCATTTTGAAGGGAAATTTCTCTTTTATAACATTGACGATATATGTCTCTACATTGCTCATTCATTGACCTACGGCAAGTGATGACTTTATGCTTTCCACAAACGTAGCAAAAAACATTTTTATCGCTGTTGCAGTCATGGCTGGTAAAAACATGATTACTTGTAGCTTTATATTCTTTATCAGTTGAATCGCCAACCAATAAAGGGTGGCGGTAGCTGGATGACGACGATTGCGGGCCCGTTTCCTCACCCTGACCAATCGCCGATACTGGGCGTCCAATACCCTGCATCGTACTTTCTCTTGTGCCAGCCATGACGACACAATGCCTTCACCACAGGGCTTAGCCGAAAAATGAAAAGCAAGAAAAAAATCCGTTTTCCGCCGTCACCACGTGGAGCACAGAAAAAACTTCGGGTAAATGGTGTTGCTGGTAACTTCGTACAGAAACTGTCTTTTGTTCTCATAAAAGTAGTCACCACCGTCTTTAAAATTTGAAGCCACTAGCTTTGCTCGCTCAGGTGAAGTTAGCTGATCGTTGGTGTAACAGGCAAATCGGATAAGGGCGGCTTCATAAAAGCTCACTTGCCGAATTTTTAGAGCTGTCAAAAGTTCCTTACAAGCGTGGGTAAAAGCAGAAAAATATCGAGACGCCAGGGAAAGTTTACCCACATGTAGGAGTCAAATTTTGGATCGGTAACACATTTTTCTTTCGATCTAACTTTGATATGACCTTGATATGACCTTCACCTTGGCACCGTGGGGTCAAGCGGGCCTCGGATTCAGACTTAGCGACTCCCACAATATATTAGTATGGTAGTCTAGTCCCATGTAGCCCATTTACCATTTACCCATATGAATCATCTATATATTTAAATAAAATGACCTTAATAGGTCGTCACAAAAAAATAATAGCATACATATCTGGACGTAAAATCTTCCGTTCTTTCAGAATTTGCAGTCAGAAATTTTGTTTTTAGTGGAATGAATGAAATTGACCTTGAAATAACCTTGACCTTGACTCGCTGAGTCCAAATGGACCCCGGATTCGGATTCAGCGACCCAAAAAACATAAATTATGGTAGTTATCTTTATCCAAATGACTTTTCTGTCCGTTTGACCTTCAAATGCCCTTGACCCAGATGTGCTGGGGTCAAACGGACCACGGATTCGTGCTCAGCGGGTCAGAATACATGGAAATATATGTGTCGCATCTGTAGAACAGAAAAGTGTTTTTTTTGTGTGCCGGTGATACCAATGTTTTTGTAAGAAATGTATAGAAAAGAGTATAAAATGATTATAATTCCATGGACAACTAGAAATTTGGAAAATATAATTATTATGTTGATTTATCTGCATGATACGCCTAATTTTCACGATTTTCGACCAATTGTTGACTTGAGTTTATATGATAGAAATTAAATTTTGTACTGACATCTGAAAATAAGAAAAATCTAGAAGCTCCAAAAATTACAAATAATTTATTATCAGCATAGAAAAGCTTTCTTATGTTCGAAATGTACTTCGAAAAAAGTTAAGATTACCAGATCGTTAAAAATGACGAGTTGATTTCAAAAATTCAGTAACCTGTCATTTTTAACGATCTGATTCCCTCAATTTTTTTTTAATTTACATTTTGAACATAATAAAGTTTTCTATCATGGAAAAAAATTATTCATAATTTTTAGAGCTTTTAGATTTTTTTTTCATTCTCAGGTCTCCATCAAAAATTCAGATTCTCCCATATAAATTTAAATAAAGAATCTGCAAAAATTGTGGAAATTAGACATATTATGCAGATTGAAACGAAAATAACATTCACGATTTTTCCTAAACTCTGCGATCAAACAATTTTTTATTCTATTTCGAATCCGCCTTATCTCTGTTGTCATGTGCATCTAGATCATCTTCGGTGCCCCCCACCTACATATGGCATTTACGAGTCATTGCTCGGAAGTAGAAAAATCAGAAAAATTAAAAAAATTCATCTATTTTAAATGAGAAAAATATTTTCGTACATTGTACAAAAAAATTGTTGACGACTTCAAAACTATTTAGAAAATATTTTAAAATAAAACCGAATCATTTGAAAAGACATTCAGAAGTTTTCAAAAAATTTCCAAAAATTATTGAAAGATTTGGATATATTTTCCAAAAATGCAAACCAAAATGTAGCTTCTTGAAGATTTTTAATTTTTTGTTGGAATTGAGATTTTGGAACATTTCAAGGATTTATAAGGGTATCAAAATAAAAAAAAAATTTTTAAGGTTCATGGGAAACTTTTTAATGATTTTTTACTTGAAAAACTTAATTTGAGGAGGCTATTTAGAGAGGTTTCTAAACATCTGAAAAGATTTCAGAATGTACAAAACAGAATCTTGAATATTTAAAAACAACTATTTCGCAAAAATTGAAAACAATTTGAGGAAAAAATTGAATCATTCTATAAGTAATATTTGGAAGTGATAAAAAAATTACAAGTATAATTTTAAACTCAAAAACATTTCAAAAAATGTGAAACAAAATTTCAGTTTTTGATAATTTCGAAAAAACTCCAATCTTTTCTAAAACGTCGCAAAATATCAAGAGAATAAAAAACTTTCCCTTAATTCCTGGGAAAATATCGTATGGTTTCTAAAAATGTTTATAAAATCTAGAAGTTTTGAAAAAATTCCCATAAAACATTTTGAAATTTGAAAGGATTTAAAACAATTTCAAACAAAAGATAATTTAAAAAAAATTGAGAGGCATGAAGAAAACAAAAAACTTTCTTGTCATTATTTAATTTAAAGATAAACTTCTGTTAAGATTCCTGAAAACATTTATTATTACTAAAAAAATTGCAAAATTGTAAAAAATTGCAAAATTAATTTTAAGAGAATATTTCAAAAGATTTGTGAATATTTCAAAACATACTCAAAATTGTCGAAAAAAAATCTTGACGATTTTAAAACAATTAAAAAACATTGTAGAGAAAATTAGAGTCACTTCAAAAGATATTGAGAAGTTTTGAAAATTTTCAAAAATAATTTGAAATTATTTTTAAAAATTCAAACCAAAATGTAGATTTCTGGATATTTCGAAATAAAGTTCCAGGGAAAATTTTTAATCATTTCTTATTTTGAGAAAAAGAATCTTGATGATTTGAAAAAAAAGTTATTTTGCTGAAAATGAAAACAATTTTAGGAGAAATTTGAATAATTTTAAAAGATCTTTAGAAGTTTTTAAAAATTACAAATATGATTTAAAAAGAGGGAAAAGCATTCGGAAATGTAAAACAAAAGGTTAATTTCGTATGATTTTTGAAAATGTTAAGAAAAAATCTGCAAATTTTGGAAAAATGCAAAAAAAACTTTTTAAAATTTGAAATGATGTCAAACAATTTTGAACGACAGGTGATTTAAAAAAAGATGTGCAAGGCTTCAAGAAAACACAATACTTTTTTGTTAAGATCTAATTCCAAGATAAACTTTTTATAAGATTCCTGGCAAAATTTTTAATGACTACTTACTTTGAAAAATTAATTTCAAGCAGATATTTCAAAAGATTTCTAAACATTTCGAAACACACTCAAAATTGTAAAACAAAATCTTGACGATTTTAAAACAATTGAAAAATATTTTAGACAAAATTCGAATCATTTCAAAGAAACTAAAAAGTTTTGAAGGAATTTCAAGAAAAATTTCAAAATTATTTTTGAAAACTCAAACCTAAAAATCAAGAAAATAAAAAAGATTAATGAAATTTCTAGGGTAATTTCCTATGATTTCTAAAAATGTTAAGAAAAAATCTGCAAGTTTTGGAAAATTCCAAAAAAATGTTTTAAAACTTGAAAGGATGTCAAAAAATAAAAAATAAATTACATTTTTAAGAAAAATTTGAAGAGAATCAAGAAAATGAAATTCATCTTGAAAATTTACAAATTTTGAAAATTAATTCTTGAAATAAAAATTTACAAATTTTTTAAATTAATTTTTGAAATAAAAATTTACAAATTTTTAAAATTAATTTTTGAAATAATTTTTTTTTGAATTTCAAACAAAATGCAGATTTTTGAAGGTTGTGAAACAAAAGTTTGAAATATTTTAACGATCTTGGAAGATGTCAAAATAGTGTTCAATTTCTGCAAAATAAGTTTTTTGTAACCTTCAAGGTTCTGTTTTAGACATTTTGAGAATATTGAAAAATTGTTAAAAACCTCCTTGAATAGTATATTGAAATTAATTTATTAAAATAAAAAATCATTGCAAATGTTGCTAGAAATCGTATGCCATATTTTTTCGGGGAAGGTATTTCCTACAATTCTACTTATATCATGAAACAACTATCATGAAATAAAATTACTTATTTAGAAATTTCTACTTACAAAATTAATGTTGCAAAAAAGTCCCAAGCTTTATTAATAGATAAACAAAATATCGTGAATTTTGCATTTGCGGTTCAATGTCATCATATTGAGGATTCTCGTTGTTTAGATAGGGATGCTGGAGAATAGTGAATTGTACTCTTTGTCACATTAAATCTATTTATTTCTATGATTTACAAGTACCTTTGTTATTGCAACACATTATTTAATTAAAAACAGAAGTTTAATATATAGCTAACAAAAACATTGGAACATTGCAACACTGCAAAAATAGGGTTACTATTTATGATTAAGTTTAGTGTTGAATTGTATTAGTAACTTTTTGTCCCCATTTTATACCAAGCTTGTTATCTTCGTCCTTCCATGGAACATAACGGTCTTTACTTAACGTCGAAGTGCTTATTTTAACATGTTTTTCATTTACTTGGAGTTTTTGAAGAATATCATCTTTGTCTATTACAGCAACCCAAAACGACCCGTCCCTTGTTTTTAGTATATCATTTCTTCCTCCATAATACTTCAATTGCACCAGCGCACCTACTTCCCCGAATTTAAGATCAGCACCATGGGGGAGATGAACGTTTGATTGTTCAACTAGTAATGTATCGTAAGGTTGAGCCTCTGAATAACTTATTTCTGTAAGAAGAAATAAAAAAGATGAATTTTGTTTAATTGACCAAGAACCAAACAACAGAGAACGGCATCGAAGTCCATGGTCTAAGTCAGACATGCCAAGCTAGCGGAAATTCCCGCCGGGAACACATGTTCTGCATCCACCACTATTTCTTCTGGAGAGCAAGAGTGGTGTTAGAGGCTCCACATCCACTCTTGCTCTCCAAAAGAAATAGTGGTGGAGGCGGAACATGTGTTACCGGCGAAAATTTTTCCTAGCTGGACATTTCTTGTCTGAATGTTATCTTTTTAGGACAGTGCCGCAATGAGATTTGTAAGCGTAGACGTTCGAATGTATACGTATATTCGACGTCATACGCAGAACACGTGTTCTGCGCCCACCACTATTTCTTCTGAAGGGCGGGACTGGTGATAGAGTCTTCACTCCCGCTCCCGCTTCCAAAAGAAATAGTGGTGGAGGCGGAACATATGTTCTGCGTATGACGTCGAATATACGTATACATTCGAACGTCCACGCTCACGAATCTCATTGCGGAACTGTCCTAAAAACATAAAATTTAGACCAGAAATGTCCAGCTAGGAAAAATTTTCGCCGGTAACACATGTTCCGCCTCCACCACTATTTCTTCTGGACAGCGGGAGTGATGGTAGAGGCTCCACTCCCGCTTCCACTCACCAAAAGAAATAGTTATGGATGTGGAACATGTGTTACCGGCAGGAATTTTCCCTAGCTGGGCATGTTTGGTCTGAGTTTTATCTTTTTAGGGCTGTTCCGCAATGAGATTCGTAAGCGTCGACGTTCGAACGGATACGTGTATTCGACGTCATACGCAGAACACATGTTCCGCGCCCACCTCTATTTCTTCTTGAGATCGGGAGTGGTGTAGGGGCTCCACTCTCGCTCCCGCTTTTCAAAAGATATAGTGGTGGACACGGAACATATTTTACATTTTATATTTTATATTGTATGATAATTACCAATAGAATTAAAGAATACCGCCAGGGTGAACAGCAGAGAACTGAGAAAGATGTTCATCGTCTGAAAAGAAGGGAGAGTTTTTACAATTAATTGGAGAATTGTATGTACAGTATAGCAAATAAATATGCTCGATTTTCAGTGGAGTATTTATACCAGTTGTACACGGAAAAAATTTATTTTTGTCAAAACTTCAAGATTTTCGTTTAACAGTTTTAGAAAGCATATAAAGTTTTCCCAGTAATTTCAGAGAAGTTTTTTATTCTCTTGATATCTTCCAATGTTTTTAGAAAGCTTCGAATTTTTTTAAATTTATTTTTTATTTATTTACTGATAAGATGCTTAGGTCATTGACCTGTACAAATGGATTGCTTAAAACTAGAATACATTTTTAAAGTACATATATCTTGAGATAAAGCGTTTAACGGCGTGGTTTGAATATAAGAGCATGTCTTTAATCGAAGTAAGGAGAGGAAAAAAAATTAATTATATTGCCTGTTTAAGTTTCAAGTATAAGGGTGGGGATGCGCGGAATGGTTTTGGCTAGAGGAGGTATTTAATAGTATATTGCGTGACGAGGGTCGAAAGGCAACGATTTCACGAGTGTGAAGTTAGCTGCCCGAGCGAAGCGAGGGCTGATATCACACGAGTGAAAGCGTTGCCTCGGCCCGAGTCATGCATACAATTTTTCATCATATCGATAATCATAAGCCAACATTGTCTAACCACATTCGGATCCGCTGAATTTCTAAGAAACAGAGGTCTGAAATCTTTGTAGGCAGGACATTGTGCCAGTAAATGATATAATTCTTCTACCTGATTAAGGTTACATATTGAACTGTATAGATCTAAGTTTACCTACATAGAATGGCAACCAATACGGACCACATATTCCCCAACCTATCACTCTTTCAAGACACGTTTTAGGATGTCTCCCCTCAGTCATTTCTAGGATTCTTTCCAGCCAATTCAACAGGTTCGTTTGAATTTTCTCAACTGACTCATGATACCACAAGCCCCAGACTGCAATAGTATAGAAAAGGACGCTAAGACACAGGCTGCAAAACAGCACCCTTTTAGTGTCCGAAGAGTCCGATTTCAATGAGAAGAGGATCCTGAGGACTGCCCCCGTAGCTACGTTTGAGGCACTTATCCTTTTTTCACTCGCTTTGGCAAATCGCCCCGAGCTAGAGAAAATGGTACCTAGATAGTTATACGTCTGTACAATCTCCAGTTGTTCATCCTTATAACGGAAGTTATAATCTTGACTAATATTGCCCTTATGAAAAATCAGAACCTTTGATTTGCTTTCATTAATGGAAAGAAAATTTTCCTCGCAGTATTGAATAATTATATGTATGTTCCCTTGAAGGTCAACTGGAGAAGCTGCTAGTACCACGATATCATCCGCGTAGGCCAAAAAGAATAATTCCGTAAAATGATTAACCATAATCCTTCTGGCTCCATAATTTATTAAGTATTCCTCAAGATCACTTAGGAATAAAGCAAATAATATGGGACTCAAACTTTCACATTGGAGGAGACATAAGGTTGCCTCTACCAGAGTGGTGTTCCCTTCAGTTGAACGTACAGAAACAGTAGCTTTCTGATATAGGTTTGAAATAATTTTAAAGATTTTGGTGCTAACGCCCTTCTTCAGGAGTTTTTTTCCAAAGGTGATGATGGTTAATAGAGGGAAAAGCCCTTTTAAAGTCAACGAAGAACGAAAATAGTTTGCCTTTCGTTTCGGAGAGACGTATTTGGATAGTAGAAGTTAGGGTGAAAATGTGATCCAAGCAGCTTCTTTCACTCCTGAAACCAGCCTGGTTCTCCAGAAGAGCGTCTGTACACTCATCCAATGACCGCAAAATTCTTCGGATTTAAGAGGAGCTCGATCGACAGCAAACGTTACAGCACGGCGCCATATGGCAATCAATTTTTTTTTTAGAAATCATCAATCTCTTCGAGTTTTAAATTATATTTGTAATGTTCTCAAAACTTTTAAATATCTTTTTACATGATTCAAAATTTTCCTCAATTTTTTTTCAATTTCTGCTAAATAATTTGTTTTTAAATCTGCAAGATACTGTTTTGAACCTTTTAAGAATATTTAAAAAGTTTCAGAACCCTTTTTAAATTGTCTCTTGGAATTAATTTTTCAGAATAAAAAATCATTCAAAATGTTGCTAGGAATCTTAAGAAATTGTTTCATTATTTTGATACCATTCAAGATTCCTGAAATGTTTCAAAATTTTATTTAGAAATCTTTAAAAATCTACATTTTGTGTGATATCATTTCAAAACTTCTGGATATCTTTCAAAAAGATTCGATTTTTTTCTACAATATTCTTTAAATTGTTATAAAATCGTCAATATCCTTTTTTGAGAATTATGATAATGTTTTGAAATGTTTAGAAATCTTTTCAAATATTCTCCTGAAATTTATTTTTCAGTCTAAAAAGTCAAACAGCAATTTTTCCAGGAATTTGAAAAAAAGAGTATTTTATTTTCTTGATACATTAAGGTATGAAAATAGTGAAAAATTTTCTTAAGATTCATGATAAAATTTTTAATGATTTTTCATAATGAAAAAATAATTTGAAGAGAATATTTAAGAAAATTAATAAACATTTGAAAAAATTCTCAAAGTTGTCGTAAGGAATGTTGACGATTTCAATCTAATTTAGAAAGTATTGTGAAATACTGAAATATTGAAAAATATTGAAAGCGATTCAAAGAAAAATTCGAACAATTTTAGAAGAAATGTTTGGAAGTGGTGAAAAAATTGCAAGTTTAATTTAAAACTTGAAAATATTTCAAGAAATGTGGAACCAAATTTCAATTTTTGATAATTTTGAAAAGACCTCAAATCTTTTCAAAATCGTCGAAAAATGTCAAGAGAATAAAAAATTCTCCCTAAATTCCTGTGAAAATTTCGTATGGTTTCTAAAAATGTTTAAAAAATCTAGAAGTTGTGAAAAAATTTCCATTAAATATTTTAAAATTTGACAGAATTTCAAACAATTTTGAACAATTTTAATGTTTAATTTCAAGAGAAACTTTTGTTGAGATTCCTGACAACATTGTTAATGACCTCTTATGTTGAAAAATTAATTATAAGAGAATATTTAAAAAGATTTCTAAACATTTCAAAACACACTCAAAATTTTCAAAGAAGAATCTTGAAAATTTTAAAACAACTGAAAAATATTTTAGAAAAAATTCGAATCATTTAAAAGATATTAAAAAATTTTGAAGGAATGTCACAAATTATTTGAAAATTAAAAAAAAAATGTAAGCCTAAATGTAGATTTGTGAAGATTTTGAGATAAAATTCAGAACATTTCAAGGGTTTCGGAACATATCAAATTAGTGAAAAAAATTCTTGAGATTCCTGGGAAAATTGCAAATGATTTCCTACTTTGAACAATCAATTTTAAATACTATTTACAAAGGTGTCTGAACATTGGAGAAGACTCTCAAAATGTTAAACACAGAATCTTGACGATTTGAAAAAAAAATTATTTTGCTGAAACTGAAAATAATTTGCGGAAAAATCTGAATAATTTGAAAAGATCTTTAGAAGTTTTAAAAAGAAGTTTTAGAAAAATTCAAAAAAAACATTTTATAATTTGAAAGGATGTCAACAAATTTCAAACAAGAGGTAATTAAAAATTTTTTTTTGAAAAGCATCAAGAAAACGAAATCAATTTTTTAAATTTACAAAACTTTAAACATTATTTTCAAATAAATTTTTATATTAAAGAATAAATTTTGAAGGAATATCTCAAAAGATTTCTAAAAATTTCAAAACATTCTTAAAATTGTAAAAAAAATCCTAGCGATTTTAAAACAATTTAAGAAATAAGGCAGGATAAGCTCCAATCACTTTTTAATCAATATAATATATAAAGGTTTCTAAATATTTGGCCAATTTCTCAGAATGTTCAAAAAGGAATCTTGAAGATTTGAAAAAAAAAATTGTTTTGCAGAAATTGAAAGCAATTTGAGGAGAAAATCGAATAGTTTTAGAAGAAATGTTTGGAAGCTTTAAAAAATTACGGCCAAGTCATGTGCGTCTATATCATGCTAGGTGACCCCCACCTACCTACATTTTGTATCTACGAGTCATTGTTCGGAAGTAGAAAAATTATAAAAATGCTCACAATTCATCTATTTTAGATGAGAAAAATATTTTCGTTTAGTTGAAGCCTCATACATTCGAGGACAAGATTGGAAAAACTTCAGCATTTATTTAAACAATGAGCGACAAATATAGTCGGCCCGTAAATCGGCCAAGTCATGTGCGTCTGTATCATGTTAGGTGACCCCCAACTACCTACAGCATTTCCGACAACGATCTTCTCACGCATCTCAAACGCGAAGGGGAGGTTGATCTGGTCGTAATAAGCGAACAATACCCAAATAGGAACGTCCCAACATGGTTCTCAGATACGTTGAACACCGCAGCCATATGGATAACAAATTCAAAAATAGGGTTTGTGGATGAGCATGGCTCTGGAGAAGGTTTTGTGTGGGTGAGCATTAAAGACGTCACATACGTCAGTTGCTACCTTACCCGAAACGAAGGAATCCAGGAATTCCAAACAAAAACTGGACCTCCTGGAAGATGTGGTACGCGGCAAGAAAGGGAAGATGATGGTGGCAGGCGACTTCAACGCGAAAGCTGTTGAATGGGGTATGCCAAAAACCGATACAAGAGGAAAACGGCTATTGGAAATGGTTGCTAGACTGCAATTGTTAGTCCTAAATACAGGAAGGTCCACGACCTTTAGACCCGCAGGATGCAGGGAATCCATATTGGACATTACCTTCGCCTCGCAAAGTTTGTCCTCCCTCACTAAAAACTGGAAAGTACTGGAGGATTATACTGGGAGTGAGCATCAGTATATCTACCTACAGGTGAGAGAAAAACCAATAGCCAACCATTATCAAGGTAAGCGAGTTGGATGGAATGTCTCCAAAATGGACGAAGTCAAACTATCCCGAGTGCTGACATTACTCGGCAGTGCAGGAGTCCCATAAGGAGTGGAGAGACTTGTCCAGGAGATGATGAATCTCATACATCGAGCCTGTAGCGAAGCAATGCCGCGACGAAAACAACGCGAAAATCGATACCCCAACTACTGGTGGAACCAGGAAATTGCGGATCTCAGGAGGCACTGCCTAAAGAGTAGAAGGAAAGCCACCCGCATAAGGAAGCGAGATACTGGCGAGGCGGGTAAAAGAATAGCAGTTTTCAAGAACGCCAAAAAAGAGCTACGCAGAGCTATCAATACCAGTAAGGCTCAGAGCTGTGGACAGAGAAGTGGACGGTGACCCGTGGGGCTTGGGGTATAAGCTGCTGACAAGGAAGCTCGGAGCACTATTCTCGTGTGCTAATATGGAAGCCAAGGTAATGCAGACGTTAGTCGACGGAATTTTCCACAATCATCCGATGAGGGGAGGGGACAACGACGAAACGGATGAAGCCGATGTGCCACACTTCAGCGAAGAGGAGCTCAAGGTAGCAGTGCGCTCCTTACAAAATAGGAAAGCACCAGGACCAGACGGCATACCAGTAGAGGCATTACAAGTAGTAGCCCGCACCAGTCCGCAGGCCCTACTTGATATGTTGAACTGCTTCCTAAAAGTAGGAATCTTTCCTAAAAAATGGAAAATACAGCGATTGGTGCTCATTAGTAAAAATAAGGGAGACCCAAAATCACCAGGAGACTACAGACCGCTGTGTATGCTAAACACAGCAGGCAAGATCTTTGAAAAGATGCTGAAACCTGGCCGAACGACAGCTATACAGGCAGCTGGAGATCTGTCTGAGGCAGTACGGGTTTGGGAGAGGACGCTCCACGGTACATGCTATCCGAGAGATAGTGAATACGGTGAACCAGGCTCAACAAGGATGTCATGCCAATAGAATGATCATCCTTCTGGCCACGTTGGATGTTAAAAATTCATTCAACTAGGCCAGATGGGGCAATATGGTAGAGGCATTAGAAGAGTTCCGAGTACCGAAATACCTGCTGCGTTTTCTCAAGAGCTACCTGAGCGAGAGAGTCCTGATGTACGAAACTACGGAAGGACCAAAGACAAGGAGAGTGACGGCCGGAGCTGCCCAGGGACCGATCCTAGGACCTGATCTCTGGAACATCTCTTACGACGGAATCCTACGAATGGAGAGACCAGACGGGGCATATCTGTCCGGATGTGCCGATGACATCTCGGCAGTGATTGTGGCACGGGACATGGAGAAAATCCAGTGGAAGCTGAACCAGGTTATGCGCCGGGTGATGAGATGGATGGAAGACCATGGGCTCGACCTGGCAATGGAGAAAACCAAGTTGGTTCTGATCACCAGGAAGCGGATACCAACTGCGATTGCTAAGAATTTTAAAACAAACTCTGGCATACATTCAAAACATTATTTTTATTTTGGAAGGAAAATTCTGAAAAAAAAATAAAATTTGGTAATATTTTTAAGAATTTAAGCAAACTGTAAATTTCTGAAGATTTTGAAATAAAGTTTTAATACATTTTAGGGGTTTTAAAAGGCATAGAAAAAGTGAAAAATTTTCTAAAGATTCATGGGAAAATTTGTAATGATATTTTATATTGAAAAATTAATTTGAAGAGAATATTTATGAAGCTTAATAAGCATTTGGAAGCATTCTCAAAATTGTGAAAAAAAAAGTTGGCGACTTCAAAACTATTTAGAAAATATTTTAAAATAAAGTCGAATCATTTAAAGAGACATTCAGAAGTTTTGCAAAATTTTTGAAAAATAATTGAAAGATTTGGAAATATTTTCCGAAAATTCAAACCAAAATGTAGATTTTTGAAGATTTTTAATTTTTTGTTGAAATTGAGATTTTGGAACACTTCAAGGATTTTTAAAGGTACCAAAATAGTAAAAAAAATTTTAAGATTCCTGGGAAACTTTTTAATGATTTTTTACTTTAAAAAATTAATTTGACGAGGCTATTTAGAAAGGTTTTGAAACATCTGAAAAGATTTCAGAATGTTCAAAACAGAATCTTGAATATTTGAAAACAACTATTTTGCAGAAATTGAAAAGTTTTGAAAAATTAAAAAAAATAACATTTTTAAACTTGGAAGGATGTCAAAAAATTTGAAACAAAAGGTAATTTTGAAAAAAAAAATTGAAAAGAATCAAGAAAATGAAAAACATCTTGAAAGTTTACAAATTTTTAAAATTAATTTTTGAAATACACATTTCTAATGAAGTTTTATATTGAAAAATAAATTTTGAAGGAATATTTGGAAAGATTTCTAAACATTTTAAAGCTCACTTAAGATTGAAAAAAATCTTGACGAATTTAAAACAATTAAAAAAATATGGCAGGATAAATTCGAAAAATTTTCTAATCAATATTTTTTTGAATTTCAAACAAAATGTAGATTTTTGAAGGTTGTGAAATAAAATTTTGAAATATTTTAACGATTTTGGAAGATGTCGAAATAGTGGAAAATTTTCTTCAGATTCCCGTGAAAATTTTTATTGATTTTTTATTTTGAAAAATTAATTTTAAGATACTGCTTAAAAAGTTTTCTAAACATTAAAAGAAATTCTCAAAATGTTCAAAAAAGATTCTTGAAGATTTGAATAAAAATTGTTCTGCAGAAATTGAAAGCAATTTGAGGAAAAAATCGAATAATTTTAGAAGAAATTTTTAGAAGCGTTGAAAAATTACAAGTATAATTCAAAACTCGAGAAGATTTCAAAAAATGAGAAACAAAATTTCAATTTTCGATAATCTTGACAGAAATCAAAGATTTTCGAAAACGCCGAAAAATATAAACAAAATTGAAAAACTTTTCCTAAGATTTCTGGGAAAATTTTGTATGGTTTCCAAAAATGTTGAAAAAATATCTGAAATCTTAAAAAAATTCCCAAACTTATTTTAAAACTTAAAGAGATTTGAAAACAATTTGAACAAAAGGTAAATTTTTTTAAAATACTGAAAGGCATGAAGAAATAAAAAACTTTTTTTAAGATTCCTGGAAAAATTTGTAATGAATTTCTGTATTGAAAAATTAATTTTTAAAGAATATTTAAAAAGATTTATAAACATTTCGATACATTTAAATAATTTTTAAAACATAGTCTTGACGATTCCCTAACAACCAGAAAATATTGTAGAGAAAATTCTAATCATTTCCAAAGAGCTTCCTAAATTTTAGGAATAATTTCAGTTATTTTCGAAGATGTTTGAAAAAATAAATAACTTAACAAATGTAAAGTGTCAAAAATTTCACTTCGATGACACCTTTACTTTTTTAAATTTAATTTTGAAAGTACTTACATATTCATGGAACAGAAGCTGAAGGAAATGTGTTACACTGTTCTTCTCTTCATACGTGAAATTTTGAAACATAAAAAATAGTTAATTTTTTTTTATTACAGCCTGGAGAGATTGCAATTTTTTTGAAAACAAATCCATGAACTTTTTGCGTTTTAAAACCTCGCATAGAGAAAAATGTAAAAATGAAAGGATTACAATTTTTTAATGGTTTAGGACGAGACCCAGAAGCTAAATATTTTTTTTAGTTTGATTTTATCTTGTTATTGTAAATTGTTAGATAGAAAATATACAGAACTTTGACGCAGTAATATTAAAAATAATCAAACTCACGACTTTGGTAGAGATTGGAATTTTTCAAACAAAAATTCCTAAACTTTTTATGTTTTCGAAACCATGCAGATCTAAAAATATAAAAATAAAAGAATTAATAAAACTTTTTCCTGACGCAAGACGAGAATCAGAAACCATTTTTAGTACCCGCACATATTTTTTGAGAAATATTATTTTATTTTATCTTGTTATTGTGCTTTGTTATCAGACACATGTACAGAACTCCGACGTAGCAACAGTAAAAATGTTAATTTTAAGTGATTTTTTTCATTTTCTAGGATTTAAACATCTAAAAAATTTGAAAAAAATCCAAAAATTTTAAAATAAAATGTGGATTTTTCAACATTTTGAAAGAAAGTTTTGACGTTGTTTGAGGATTTTGAGACGTTTCAAGATAATACGAAAATTTTCTTACGATTCCTGGAAAAGTTTTGAATGATTTTGTATTTTTGAAAATAATAATTCTAAGAGAATATTTAAAATCGATTTCAAAACAATTTTTGACTTCTGAGTAACAATTAAACGTTTATAAATTTGTAAGATAATTTTGAAAATCTCTAAATTCCTTGATTCCTTCTTTAATTTAGAGAATTGAAAGTGATAGCGTGGATTTACATATTTTTTCAGGTCTTTGAATTGCACAATTTATAAGAGTTTAACAATTATTTATTTATTGAGCGTTAAAATTAAAAAAAATTCAGGCTCTAGGGTTCTTTAGGGTGGAAAATAAATGAATAATTTGATTTTACTTTTTATAAATGAATGATTGCTTTTACAATTCAGAAAAAGGAATACCTTCTTTCACAAATGTAAATTTCAAATAACTAGAAAATTGTGCACGCTATTCGCGCACTAATTACCCTTTCCTTAGAAAAAAGTCTACTAACAAGGAAGGTACTTCAGGTCTCCCTAAAAAAATGAAGGGGTTAATCCACCCCTACATATTTTTAAAGTTGTGCTAAAAATTGCTAAATTCACAGGAAAAAATTTGAAAAATATATATTTTGCACATGAGACAAAAATAAAGTTGACGTGTTTCGCCAAAAAAATGTTGTAAAAAAATTAATGGGGGTAGCTACCCCTAAAAATTTTTTAGTTGGGTTCTATGATAATATATACTTTCCATACACAAAGACAATTGGGGACATAGTTTTAACACTAAGAAAATAAAATAAAGTACATCCATTACGAATAAAAAAATTAGGTAAGTGTAAACCAACCCCCAATTATGTAGAAAATTGCAAAATAAGTCTAAAATCAAGTGAAAAAATCCGAAGAAAATACGTGCTGCACACAAAAAAGAGGACTGACACACATGTGGCGCCGCCAATGCCATGCCACTTTGTTTTCCGGTAGTACCAACCTTCAAAAGATAAGTGACGCTACATTTCTTTTTATTTAAACAATGTATAAAAACGAGTTTCATGTGTTAATAAAACACTGCTTCTTAATGGGAAAAAATACCGCTCAAGCTCAGCAATGGCTTGAACAGTGTTACCGGGAAAAGTGCCCATCGAAAACAACCATTTGCCGATGGTGTGCAGATCTTAAACGCGGTCGGAATACCACTAAAGACGCGGAACACACAGGTCGTCCAACTGAGAGGGCAACGTCCGAAAATATCCAAAAAATTCGGAAAATTATTTTTTCCGATCGTAAAGTGAAGTTGTAAGAGATAGCTGACATTCTAGAGATATCAATAGGCACCAGCTTCAAAATTGTGCATAAAAATTTGCTTACGCAAATGTTTTTTTCAAGCGGGTGCCGCGTTTGCGTTGTCATCTCAATTGGACGACATGGGTGTTCCGCGTCTTCGGTGTTTGTTCGAACGCGTTTAAAATCTGCATATCATACGCAAATGGTTGTTTTCGATGGGCGCTTTTCCCGGTAACACTTTTCAAGCCATCGCTGAGCTTGAACGGTATTTTCCCCTTTAAAAACAGTGATCAATGCACGAAACTCGTTTTTATCCATTGTTTAAACAAAAACAAATGCAGCATCACTTAACCTTCAATGCCTCGACAATGATTGAACCGAAACTCATGAAATTTGTACGCGTATCTTTCAAAGGATGGTACCACCGAAAAACAAAGTGGCATGCCATTGGCGGCGCCACGTTTGTGTCAGTTCCGGGACTTAATGACCCATGTGTCAGATAATGTAATGTTGCCTGAGGAAAGTTTTCCCGATTTTGAAGCATCTACGTACACATTACTCGGCCTAAATAATGTCCTGTCTAAAATAGGTCCAAATTTTGTGCGCGGTTCTTTTAGAACTAGAAAAAGAGGTGAAAGAAGTTTCACGTCAGCAGATATTCGTGGTTGAATAGTGTAACTGTGGGTCGTGAACAAAATAGACTGGACAACGCATTCCGCCTTTTTTCCTCCTTCAATAGCCAAAGTTCTCCCGGAATTAATTTCCAATTCAAAACCACTTCGGTCCGAATTATAAACATTCTGTACTCCAACATTTGCTATCCCTTGCTTCACACTAGCTACGCATTCATTTGTCTTCATTTTTAACTCATCCACATTTTCCAAAGTCTTGCTGCTAACAAACTTGTTTATTTTTCTAAAAAATATTCTCTGTTTTCTTTTTAATTGAACAAGCCATGTTCGAGAAGCGCGTAAGCGAAAATCTTCATGGCTAACCTCCTTTTGTGCTTGTGATGCCCAACTGCCTATGTCTTTATCGTGAAGAGTTAGCCCGTTTTCAACTGCTTTTTGGAACTTTTCACATATCCTAGCAACTTTTTCTCTATAAGTACCATCTTTATAGACAGTATGGGCCCAACGTCTTAATTGTTTTACTGAAAGAACTTTTCAGAATTCTTGCTGTACACTCTCAAAACTTAAATTTTTCTTCTTTCCACTTCTCAGGTATTCGACTGCTCTTAATTTATAGTCGTATGAGTTCTTCCTCATCTTTTGTGCATCTATCCGCAGGTGAAAAAGGCGCATCGGGAATATGGTGTTGAACATCATCTTCTATGATTTGTGCATTTGCATTTTTAAAAGGTTCTTGAAAATCGGAGGAATCTTCAATCATCATCTCTACCCCGTTAAATTCTTCCATGACATCCAACAAAATTGCTTCAAAATGATCGTTTAATTCAATTTCCTCAACGCTTGTTGGAGTTTCTTTCATATTTAATGTTTGGAATGTAGCAAGCAGTAAATTTATAATATTCAAAGGATTCACCTTCATTTCCAAACATGTAGAAAGGTTGAAAAGTTTTGTTTAAAAGCAACTGTGAATATTAAAACATAAGTGAAAAATCTAAATTAAATTATGTTCGCGTCCTTTACGCTCGCACGTGTTGTGTGTGGAATCGTGGAGTTTGAACTTTGCACCTTCGGTGCACCCTGGATGGCGAGTTGAGTTTGGCGCCTAGAAGGAAGGGACGCATGCGTGGGCCTCCCTTAAGTCATGGAGAGGGGTGCTACAGGAGGGGAGGGAGACCCCATCGAGTGAGTATCGAACGGTGATTCAAGGCCTGCAGACGGGAGACAAGGGGAGATTGCGACTGGCTGAGGTGTGTGACAGAGGTGAGCCTCTGTAGGTGATATTGACGAACATTAATTGTGGACCTAGTGATGTGCTCTTGAGTTGTTGAGCGGGTGATGATCCGTTGATTGTTGAGTGTTTGAGAGTGATGAGGGCTGACTCTTCGAGAATGGCAAGGTGTTGCCTCTGATGTACCATTCATGTTGAGTATGCTTTCGAGTTCTATAACTTTTAAGGCAAGGTAAGAGAGATCTCTCTTAGGCTTAAATTCACAACCAGTGTGTAATTAGTTTAATTTGAATTGTACTCGATGTCAATTAAAGTGTTAAAACGATTTTGAATAAAGGTGCTCTGCCTCATAGGCTTGCCCGGGCTTTTCCCTCAAATCGTGAGGGTTTTTATGCCTAGGCAAGTTGTTGTTGAATAGTATATTCTCCGCGAAGATTGCTGCGTTTTCATTTCAAATTACCCGACTACTCATTCCTTACGAATTCCTCTTATACAACATTTGCAAAGGTTTATCTGATACAAACACTGGTGCCTCGGGTGAGGAATGAGTGGTCAGGGTTCTTTGCATTGTCGGACTTTGTTTTATTGCTTTGGTCGTCGAGCAGGTATAGGGCAGCGTCGAAGTTTACTGTTGACAGTTTCGCTTTAATTGAGAGCTGCAAGTGTGTGGTCTGGGTCTCTCGGGTGAGCTTGCCGTTTATAGAGATGTATTGTTCATCCACGCAGATGATTTAAGGGATTAGGCATTGTTAGATGTAAAGTGGTAACACAGTGGCGCGTGTACCTCTGCGAAGGCTCACTTCGCAGCAAAATGCACGTATGGAACAGATAGAACGCACGGGTTCGCGTCTGAAAGGGAAGCCATCCAACTCATTAAATCAAAGTATGATTGATTCGCGTATTGACGCTCTCAAAGGGATTTGGTCAGGGGCAATTGAATCGCACTCGGAGATAATGGGTCTAGAGGACCTTGAGGCTGATCCTTATATTACAGACAGTATTTTTCCTAGAATGGAAAGTGCATATGAGGATCTTTTAGACGAGTTAATGACTATGTTATCCCAATTCAAGGGCAATGTTGATCCTCCTATTCAAGGTTACAACGATATGTCAATAGATAAATTGGACACAGCAAAGTTACCGAAACTTGATCTTCTAAAATTCTCCGGTGATTATGAGGATTGGGAGAGTTTTTCCGATCTATTCACTTTACTTGTGCATTCAAAAAAGGCAACGGACGCTACCAAATTGAGTTATCTTAAGCTTTGTTTAACAGGAATAGCGGCAGATCTATTTAAAGTTGTCGCTACTACTGATGCGAATTACCTTACAACTTGGCAGGCTCTGACACAACGATTTTATAACCCTTGGGATTATTTTAAATAACCATTTAAATGCTATAATGAATATTGTTGCTTTGAAAAAGGAGTCGGCCATGGATCTACGTGCGTTTGCTGATGAAGCACAGTTGGATCCGGAAACACGAAAAGCTTGGGAGTTGGAGTTGAGCGCGAGCGATCGAATAGCGATAGTAAACGTAGGAGAAGGCTCGTCCCCAGATTCATCCGGGAGGGGGTCGTTGTAACACTTCCAAAAATTCTCAGAATTCACAGATTTTCTCGAGAAACGTTCGCAAACGTTGAGCATGATGGCTGCAGGAAATACTGTTGATAAAATATCGTTATCGAACTCAAAACATAGTCTCGGTACACAAAGGGCATTTTACACGCGTCAAGACTTCAAATCGCTACCGAAATGTGTTCTCTCTACGGGTTCACATCACTTATGGAACTGATATAAACTAAAATCTAAGTCGCCGTACGAGCGCCGGTCCGAGATAAGACGTTTCAATTTGTGTTTCAATTGCTTTCGTGACCATTAATGCATCGCGTGCAAGTACAAGGGATGCTGCCGATTGTGTCAAGGAAAACACCACACGCTTTTTCATGTCGATTCGATACGCGGGCAGAACTTCCTGCGATCTTCAAACGTTTCTGGAAGCAAGCCCGAGGTGAGTAACGATGCGACACCGCAGAAGGTGAACGCCCTAACCGCTAGCATCTCCAAATCGAGGCACACAGTTATTCTCGCCACAGCTCAGGTCACACTTCGAGGGCCGTGCGGTAGACATACCCTCGCACGTGCGTTGCGTGATCAAGGCTCGGAGGCGACCTTTGTCTCTGAGGAAATCGCGCAGCTACTCGGATAACCCAGGCTTCCTATCAATATTTCGTTATTGGGAGTCGGAATGAGGTCTTCGGGCGAAGCTAGGATCATGACATCACTTACATTACAGTCAATAATTAATCCAGATTTTCAAATAGAAACGGAAGCTCTCGTACTCTTCTGTGTTTCGTCACAGTTACCAGAGCGTAGTTTCATGGATATATATCTGGATCAGTATGCGGGCATAGCTTTGGCTGATCCTCAATTCTACGTTAGAGATTCTGTAGATATAATAATAGGAGCTGAAGCTTACGGACAGCTATTGCTGGGTGCAAGTGCTGCATTACGTTTCAGCATTTGATCTGAATGACTCATCGTAGCGATTTGGACTCTCGAGGAACTGCCGGACTCAAGTTCAGAAAAACCAATTGAACAAAAAATACGAGCGAGCGTTCAAAGGAAAGAGAGACACATGCGCCGCGGAGACCCGACGTATGTCGTTAGGTTCACGCTCGCATAGGTGTCGTGTTGGTTTACACCTGACCCCAAACTCGCTGAAGACTTTCTGGAGGCGGCCTTGGTATTTCTGGCATGTTGAGGAGCAGGCGCGATGTTCGCCTCCACAGATCGTGTATTCTCTGTCAGCATCTGTTTTTTCACATTTTTGGAAAGTGTGGTTTCCTCCGCAGTTCACATACTTAGGTTTGTTGTTCCATGTCCAAACTGTTGGCAGTTATAGAATTACGTAACTATTCTTAGGTTATGGTAGTCTTCCCATATTCTCCGGGAAGATTGCTGCATTTTCATTTCAAAGAACCCGACTACTCATTCCTCACGAATTCCTCTTATAAAACATTTGCAAGGGTTTATCTGTTACAAACAAATTGTAAAAGGTATACATTTAGACACGTTCAAACAATTTTTATATTTGTTAAAGATTTATTCATATCAGGAGACAACTGAAAAAATTTTAACAGAAAATCCAAATTTTTCCCGGTCAAACATATATTATCGGTTTTCCACAGCCGTGGTTAACGACTGTAAGCTCACTCGGAAAAAACGGAGAATTGTTGAAAAATGCAGTATCAGAAACGAAAACCTTGCAAAAGAAAAAGTCTACTTAATTTTTTGTTTCAAAAGTATTTTCACGTTTTAAGTAAATAATTTTGAATAAAAATGTTCTCCGAGCATCTCTGTTTTATTTGACGAGCAAACAACATCCATTATGAAAGAAATAAGGTATGTAGTTTATTCAGAGTTTACAGATATGCGAATGTGTGGCCCAAGACCTTTGGACCCTGCCTTGGGTCAAATGTCAAATTTGGTTGAAAAC
Source organism: Andricus quercusramuli (assembly GCA_932178445.1). Classification (NCBI taxonomy): domain Eukaryota; kingdom Metazoa; phylum Arthropoda; class Insecta; order Hymenoptera; family Cynipidae; genus Andricus; species Andricus quercusramuli. The sequence goes on from CAKNXH010000902.1 coordinate 99,188, forward strand.
GCATTTTTAATGTAATAATGTGGATAAAGATCTAAACGAAAATTTCCATATTAAGTCGAGTGGTCACCCTTTTGAACTGTTATTGTCAATTTTTGCAATTTAATCGATAAGTCGCTGCGAAAAATTCGGAAACGCGAAATGACCCAAAGCAGAGTACCTTCCCCTGTTAAGATTTTTCATGTGTAATATCGAAACTTAAACATTAGTTGGTTACCTTGCCGTTCTGCTTGAAAATTTTGGTTTATTCTGCGATTCCTCTCATGTTTGTTTGTCTCGGCTTCTTTGGGTTAGGGATTCTGATATTCCTGGTTTTCTGGATGAATGTGAGTCCCCGTTTCAGGACTTCACAGAATTCTCGAAGTAACTTTACGCACGCAGAATTTTTTCAATGAACAAATCGGTTTAAATTTGAACAGAGTGCAGCACTTGCAACTTGAAGGACATTGGAAGTAGTAAATTATACTCTTTGATGTGTTAAATCTATTTATTTGATCCAAAGGTATATTGTTTTAATTGCACACTTTATTTAATTAAAAACAGAAGTTAGATTTATAGCTAAAGTTAACATTAGAACGGCCATAACTACAACACCGCAAAATTATGATTTTTAATTATAACTGAGTTTAGCTATTCGACCTGTACCCGGACCATTAGATAATTTATAACAAATTATAATAACTAAACTTATCAATTTCAGTTATTAACTCATTATAATAACTAAACCAGTTCCCGACTATGAAAGATAGGTGCAAGGTCCGTCCGAGGGTAGTTGTTTGTTAAATTGTATTTGACCTTTGTCAGCCATGTCTTTAGGCATTGCAACAAAACGGCGATCTTTTTGTTCGTCAGGGTATACCACAATTTCTTGATGATTTAGATGCAATCGACGAATAAAATTGTCAACGTCTATGGCAGCTGCGTATATTCTTGGTTTCTGTTTGGTTTCTAGTACAATAATGTCTCCCTGATATGTCTTGAAACTGCAAACACCAGTACCTACGTCGAATTGAACATCAGTAGCAAATCTAGGCGTTTCAAGACGTCTACATGTAAGGTATGTTGTGTTGAAGAATGATTCAATAGGTGGACTTGATTCTGCAAGAAAAAATGAACTAGATGAATTTTGTATAGTTGACCAAGAACCGAACTTCAGAAGATGGAATCAAAATATATAGTTTCATATCTCTCTCTATTAAATTCCGAGAAGAATCTTTAAAAATATAAACTCGAAGAAAGTCAAATTGTCTAACAGAATTGCACAAAAAACCTTAAGTAGAAGCATTTTTTCTCTGATGAGCCAATTACATGGTTTTTGAAGTGATAAACCTCTTATATCACGGCGTGAACTCGCAAAACTAACAGGATTTGAGGGGAAGTACGGGTAACGCTTCACGGGTAACGCTTCCTCTCCTATATCTCTTCTTCCCTTGTCCCACTGACTGACTCTTTCAATCTCTTTCCCTCTCTATCTCTCCTTCACTTCTCTCGCTCTCTCTCTCATACAATATAATACAATATCATACAATGTGATACCATATCATATAGTATGATGGAATATGACACAGTATCATACAATATGATGCAATACGACACAATGAACGACAAATGCAAAAATGTATTTAATATTAATTAATTATATTGATTAGAATATAAATTGATAAGAATTTAAAAGAATTTATTAAATTTTATATGAAGAACCGAGGGTTATAGCGATTAGTAAATTATCGTTTTAATTTCGATTGAAAATAAAAACTTAAAATTATAGATAAGATACTATATTGTATGATAATTACCAATGGACTTAAAGAAAACCGCCAGGGTAAAGAGGATAGTACCAAGAAAGATATTCATCATCTGTAAATAGAGAATACTATTTATAAATATGTAATTATTTTTTCTTACAATTTTAATAATAAATATGCTCGATTCTCAGTAGTGTATTTGAAAAAATATGAATAATTTGACTTTGAAAAATTAATTTTGAGATGATATTTGATTTTTTTTAAATTTTTATACAATTATAATTAATAAACAAATTTTTAAATCAAAAATTTTTTAATTAAAAATTTTTAAATGAAGTAAAATTTTTTATTTCACATGAACTACAATGTAATCAACTTTTACCTAGACGCTATCTCATTCGGCCTATCTAAGTTGTTATGCTTTTTTTCTAATTTGTAAAGTCAAGAGAAAAATATTTTTGTTTATTGGAAGCATCAGACATTTGAGCACGAGGTTGAAAAACATGATAGAATTTATTCAAACAATGAAAACAGTCGTATAACGAATAATATAAAAATAATAGAGAGATTATTGAAAATTTGTAATAAAACCGTAAAAGGTAAGGAAACATTTTTCAATCAAAATGAAAAAATGTGGAGATTATTAAGAAAATTCAAGAATTTTTATGAAGATTTCAGATAGAAAAAATAAAAATTTCATAAAAAAAAATGATTTTTCAACCAAAAAGTTCAAATCTTAACCAACTAGTTGCATCTTGAATCAAAAAGGATCAATTTTCAAACATTTCAGAAACTAACTCTAATTATTCATAAAATATAGAAACTAGAAAATATAGAAGTCAAAATTCTGTCACCATTAAACAAATTGTCTCTAAATCTTGCATATTTTTAAAAATTTTTGAAATTTTTGTAAATATTGAAAAGTTGATAAAAAAAAATTAAGCGTTAAAAATTGTTCCTTTTTTTAAACTTTACCTTTATGTAGTTTTAAAATTTTATAAAAAGCTTCGAAATTTATTTTCGAAATTTTCAAATGTTTACATTTTTTGTGTGCATTTTTTTCGATATTTCGAGAACCTCTAGATCTTCTAAACATCTTATAAAATGGTTCGAATTTTTCCTACAATATTTCTCAAATTGTTTTAAAATCGTCAAGATTCTTTTTTGAAAAATTTGAGAATGTTTTCAAATGTTTAGAAATCTTTTTAAATATTCTCTTAAAATTTATTTTTTAATATAAAAATTGATTAGGAATATTCTCAGAAATCTGAAAAAAAAAACTTTTTTATTTTATTGATGCCCTTCAGATTTTTGAAAACTTTTTCATTCTCTCAATATCATTCCAAGTTTTTAAAAATAAGTGAAAATACCTTTTCTGAAATCATCAAAAACTAATTTTTTTTAAAACATGTTTTGACATATTTTCAAAATAGAAAGATTCTTTCTTGAACATTTTGAGAATCTCTTCAAAAGTTTCGAGATACTTTTAAATAGCCTCTTAAAATACATTTTTTGAAATATAAAATCATTACAAATTTTCCGAAGAATCTTCAGACAAATTTTTGATGTAATGTTTAATTTGACCTTCAAAAATCCTTAAAATATTTAAAATCTTCAAGAATCTACATTTTGTTTAAATTTTTCAAAAATATTTTCAAATTTCTAATTATTTTTGAAATTTTTTCGAAACTTCTAAATATCTTTTAAAATTTTTAAAATTTTTTCTATAATATTTTGTGAATTGTTTCTAAATCATCAAGATTCTTTTTTCACAATTTTTAGCCTTTTTTGAAATGTTTAAAAATATTCCTAATATTCTCTTAAAATTTTTTTTAAATATAAAAAGTCATTAATAATTTTCCAAGGAATTTAGAAAAAAGTTTGTTATCTTGATACCTCTCAAAATCTTTAACATGTTTCAAAATCTTTGATCGATTCAAATTTCTTTCAATATGATACAAAACTTTTTATTTTTCTTGTGATTTTTCATAACAATACAAATGTTTTTATAAAAAATGTATAAAGGTGAGTGTAAACTGATTATAATTTCGTGGAAAAACTGAAACATTAAAAAAATCAATTATTTCAGGAATTGTTTTTGATTATTTTTGTATTTTTTGACAAAAATACAAATATTGTGCTTCGCCCCAATTGATATTTTACTTTTGAACTAGAAACAAGGTTTTGAACAATTTACGACTTTGATTTTGAATAAAGAAAAAATGTTATACAAACAATCTCTTAAATTGAAACATAATTTTTCTCTGGGAGTTGATTTCGAGAACACTGTGCCTTTGCAGATTTTTAATTTAAATTTATATAGGAGAAATTTAATTCTTCACGGAGACTTGAAAATGAAAGAAACAATCTAGAAGCTCTAAAAATTATGAATAATTTTTTTTCAGCATTGAAAAACTTTCTTATGTTCAAAATGTACTTCCAAGAAAATTAGGGAGATCAGATCGTTAAAAATGATGAGTTAATTTCAATATGCAGCAACTTGTCATTTTTATCGATCTGATCGGATACATTTTTTTGGAAGTTCATTTTGAACGAAAGAAAGTATTTAAAGGCTGAAAAAGAAGCATTCATTAGTTTTAGAGTTTCTAGATTTCTTTTCTTCATTCCCTGGTCTAAAAAAAATTAAATTTCTCCGAATTAAACTCAAATACGAAGTCTGAAAAATGGTAAAAATTAGGCAAATTATGCAGATTGCGAAATAAAAATAACATTCACGATTTTTCAAACAAATTTCGAATGAAAATTTTGTTGTTCAATTTCGACTCCGCCAAACCGCAAGATATTAATCGATTAATTTCAAAATTTTATACACGTTATAAGGGACATGAAAGGAAACTTTGAGTACTGAAGTGTTTTCAATTTATGAAATTTATTTGTTTTTTGATCCAACTCAATTATTATACTCACCAGTAGGTTTAGGAACAGCCGCCAAGAAGAGTGTAACAGATGAATATCCGCGAAAATGTTTCGGTGTATATATACTAGTCGCTATCTCATTTGGCCTATATAAGTTGTTATGCTTTTTTCTAATTTGTAAAGTCACGAGAAAAATATTTTCGTTTATTGGAAGCGTCAGAAATTTGAGCACGAGGTTGAAAAACATTTTAGACTTTATTTGAATTAAAGGGACAAATATTGTCGACCTGTAAATCCGCCAAGTAATGTGCGTCTAGATCATGCTAGGTGACCCTCACCTACATATGGTATTTACGAGTCATTGCTCGGGAGTAGAAAAACTAGAAAAATTCTTACAAATGATCTATTCTGAATGAGAAAAATATTCTCGTTTACTTGTAGCTTCAGACATTCGAGGACAAGATTGAAAAACATTTTAGAATTTATTCGAATAAAGAGCGACAAATATAGTCGACCTGTAAATCGTCCAAGTCATGTGCTTCTGGATCATACCAGATCACCCTCACCTACATATGGTACTTACAAGTCATTGCTCGGCAGTAGAAAAATTAGAAGAATTTTCACAATTCATCTATTTCAGATGAAAAAATATTTTCGTTCTTTGAAGCATCAGACATTTGAGCGCAAGGTTGAAAAACATTGTATTCTTCATTCGAACAATGAGCAAAGAATATGGTCCGATTGAAATTCGACTAAGTCATTTGCATTAGGCCTTTTGAGTTGTTATGCACTTTTTCGAATTTGTAAAGTAATAATAAAAATATTTTCGTTCATAAGTCCTATTAAATCGACCTATATTTCCGAATTTTTAGGAAACTCTTTGATACAAATCCGCATAAATCTATTCGATTTTTTTTTCAAATCTCTTGAAAAAGCTTTAGAATTTTTTTAAATACTCTAAAATATTTCAAATCCTCTGAAACCAATTGAGTATTTCTTAGAATCTTTTGAAATATTCTTAAAGTTTTCAAATCCTTTCAAACCTTTGGAAATCAATTGAAACATTTTAAAGCTTTTGAAAATGCTCAAGATCTGTTAAAATACCGTGAATAATTTGAATCCTATGAGTAACATTAAATTACTTAAATCAATTTAAACATTCCTAAGATCTTTCAAAATACCCTAAGGTATTTAAAATCCTTCACAATATTTTGGAATTCCTTGAAATTTTTTTAACTCTTCAAAATCCCTTGCAACCACCGAAGAATTATATCTAGTCGCGAAGGGAGCCTTTATGGACGAACTGGAAAAACTATCTAATGATATTGCTTCTACGTCGATGAATGATTCAGCCCCACAAATTGCTGGATTATCATATCGATCAATGCCAAAGATTGAATTGCCTAAATTCTCTGGAAATTATACGGAGTGGGCAAATTTCAAGGATTTGTTTACATCTTTGGTTCATTCAAATCCTGGAGTCTCGTTAGTGGAGAAGCTTCATCACTTAAAATCTAGTCTCACAGGTGAAGCAGCTGAACTACTTCATCGAATTCCGATAACTCAAGGCAATTATCAACGTTGCTGGGATCTGCTTTCTGAGCGCTTTGAAAATAAAAGAGTTCTTATCAACTCTCATTTGGCTGAGCTTTTTTCAATTCAGCCAATGAAAGCTGAGTCTTCGAGCGCTCTGAAGGAAGTTTATAATGCAACGGTTGATAACATCGAAGCTTTATCTGCCTTGGAGGAACCGGTCGACAAATGGTCATCTTGGCTAGTATATATTACAGTAGAGAAATTAGATCGTCAGTCTCGCCGCGATTGGGAAACTTCTCTTGGTAATTCCACGAATCCTCCAACGTTTGACCAATTGAAAACTTTCTTACAAACCAGGATTCGAACTTTCGAAGTTTTAGATTCTACGCCAAATCAGTCTAATCAGTCCTCGTCTCAGCAAACTTCAAAGTCTCAATTTCAAAAGAAAAGGTTTGGAAAGTTCACAAAGTCGTCGAATTCTACAACAGCCAACGTCAACGCAATTACAGAGCAGCCGATAAAGGAACAACCATCTAAAGAACAGTTTACGAAGAAGCCATTTCAGGAAAGGAAATGCTTTTTATGTCGTGAATTGCATTATCTAATGTCGTGTCCACAGTTTCAAAGTCAGTCTTTAGCACAAAAGAAAGAGTTCATTTTTCAAAGAAAGTTGTGTACCAATTGTTTAGGATCTCATTTATTTCAGATTTGTTCTTCAAAGAATTTGTGTCAAATTTGTCAGGCGAAACATCATACCGTACTTCATGATCCATCTTCAAGCTCAGGACAGTCTTCTTCGATAATTCCAACTACATCTTCAACGCCTCATCAAGCACAAGCTACTCATGCGGTTTCTGTGATGCAGATTTCTCAGAATAAATCACCATTGGTTCTTCTGACAACAGCAATTTTCAACGTGACTACATCAGCTGGTCATACAAAGTATGTTCGAGCATTTATCGATCAAGGCTCAGAGGTGTCCATAATCTCTGAGTCTCTTGCTCAAAGTCTTCGACTTCCTCGCACCAGAGGACCTGTTGTTCCCTTAGGAGTGGGGGAAAGTAAGTCGGGAACATCGCGTGGATCAGTCAACGTCGTTGTCTCACCAAGGTTTGAGTCGAGCTTCAAGCTTCAACTCAGGGCTCTTGTTCTTCCGAAGTTGATTTCTAAATGCCCAGGGCATCAAATTAGTCTTGAGGAATGGCCTCATTTTACTGGACTTCAATTAGCGGATCCGAGCTTTAGTGGAAGTGCTCCGATAGATCTAATTTTAGGAGTAGATGTTTATTCAATATTAATTGAACAAGGGCTTCGCAAGGGTCCCCCGGGCTCTCCTGTAGCTCAGAATACCGTTTTCGGGTGGATTCTCTGTGGACCAACAGGGAATAACTCATCGTTGGATTCATCCACAGTCAATATGTTGCATTGCTCCAAGAGCGACGAACTTTTCTTTGACCTTAAAAAATTTTGGGAGGATTCAAAAGTCGTACCTCCTAAGCCGTTCCGAACAACTGAGGAAGAAGAGTGTGAAAAACATTTCGAAAAGACTCACACTAGGACTAAAGATGGGAGATACGTCGTGCGTCTTCCAATAAAGGGTGACGTCATGTCGATAGGAGATTCTTATTCTCCAGCTCTTCGCATGTTACTTCATATGGAAGAGCGGTTCAAGAGAGATGTTCATCTACATGAAGCGTATTCTAAATTCATGGAAGAATACAATCAACTTCAGCATATGAAATCCGTCAACATCCCTGAAGATCCAAGGAGCATCTCACGGTCATTTTTCCTTCCGCATCATGGAGTTTGGCGTGAAGCTAGTTCAACCACGAAACTACGAGTGGTTTTTAATGGGTCTCGGCGATCAAGTCGAGGAATTTCATTGAACGAGTGTCTTCATGCAGGGCCAAAACTGCAGTTGAATATTTCAGATGTCTTGCTACAGTGGCGTCTTCATTTCATCGTTTTTTCTGCAGATGTCGAAAAAATGTATCGACAGATCATCGTTCACGAAGATGATCAGAATCTCCAACTTATTCTGTGGCGCGAAAGTCAAAATAAGCCAGTTCAAGTATTTCGACTCAGCACTGTCACATATGGTCTGACTTGTGCTCCATTTCTGGCTCTTCGCACCGTTCAGCAGCTTGGTCTTGATGAAGGGGATCGATTTCCCTTGGCTGCTGAAGTGATAAAAAATGGCATCTATGTCGATGATGTCTTATCAGGAGCGGATAATTTGAGAGATGCTATTGAATTACGCAAACAACTACGTGGCCTTTTCACGGCGGGCGACCTACCGCTCAAAAAGTGGAATTCAAACAGTCATGAGCTAATGTAGCGCATTTCGGAAGATCTGCATGCGTTGTCTCCAGATATATCTTGGCATTCAGAAACATCGGTTTCGAAGCTTGGGTTAACTTGGCAACCCAGTACCGATTGTTTTATTTTCTAGGTTGATCTTAGGCCTATTAAAAGTGTCATCACTAAGCGCCTTGTCGTAAGCCAGTCAGCCCAATTATTTGATCCTCTAGGATGGTTGGCACCTGTTATCATCGTCGCAAAGATCTTTATTCAGGAACTCTGGAAACTTAATTTATCCTGGGATGATCCTTTGCCTGAAGGAATTCGTCATCGTTGGATAAAATATTATGAAGATCTTCCTCGTCTCTCCGCAGTCAGGATACCTCGGTGGATAGGATTTCGTTCGTCGATGTGCTCTTTCGAACTTCATGGCTTCGCTGACGCTTCTGAAAAAGCATATGGTGCTGTCGTTTATTTAAAGACGATTTTGCCCAACGGAAATTGTGTTATTGGACTCATAGCGTCAAAAACGAAGGTCGCTCCTGTTCAAACTGTTCCACTTCCTCGTCTTGAGCTATGTGCCTCAGTCTTGTTAGCTCGTCTCGTCGCTCACCTTCAAACTCAACTTCAGTTTAATGCTACTCTACATTTGTGGTCTGATTCAATGAACACGCTTCATTGGATTTCAGCTGTACCAACAAGATGGATGACATACGTCGCGAATCGGGTCTCGGAAATCCAAACGACCGTTCCTTCAGCAATTTGGCATCATGTTCCGGGTGCAGACAATCCAGCTGACTGTGCTTCTCGCGATTTATCAGCTTCCGAATTTTCACAATTTTCACTCTGGTGGAATGGTCCACCGCGGCTTAAAAAACAAGAAGAGTGGCCATCATCTCTACTCGGTCCTCCAGAGAACACAGTGACTAAGGAAGAACGTCGAATTACGGTCAACGTCGCAGTTTGTGTTAAGGAACCTTGTGAGATTCTGAGTCGCTATTCATCTTTGGACAAATTGCTACGAGTCACTGCTAGGTGTCTTCGATTCAGAGACGCCTTGAAACGTCGTTCTACCATCGTCTCTCCGAAATTAATTGCATCAGATCTTCGAACGGCTCTCTTTTTTTGGATACAGCAAGAACAAAATCGCTATTTCTCTAATGAAATCATCGCTCTGAAAAATAAAATGCAGATTTCTAAGAGTAGCACTCTGATAAAGTTGACTCCATTTTTTGATGGTCAACTTCTTCGTGTAGGAGGTCGCTTAAAGCATTCTCTTCTGACTTATGATGAGAAGCATCCGTTGATTCTATCTCCTGAGTCTATTCTTACAACTCTCATCATCCGTGATTGTCATCTTCGCTGTCTACATGGAGGTGTCCAACTTACCCTTGGAACGTTACGACAATCTTATTGGGTTCTTGGAGGTCGCAGTTTGGTACGAGCATTGATTCATCGGTGTATTCCATGCGTCAGAAATAGAGGTAACACTCTGCAGCAGATGATGGGTGATCTCTCTTCCATCCGCATAACTCCACCTGAACGAGCATTCATCAACACTGGAGTAGACTATGCTGGACCTATCAATGTTCGCACCTCCAAAGGACGAGGTCACCATTCCCACAAAGCCTGGATTTGCATTTTCGTCTGTTGTGCGTCCCGCTCAGTTCACCTAGAGTTGGTTTCCGATTATACTGCAGAAGCCTTCATAGCAGCTTATATTCGCTTCACCTCCCGTCGTGGTCTTTGTCGAACGTTGTCTAGTGACGAGGGTACGAATTTTGTGGGGGCAGATCGTCAATTAAAGGAAATGTTTTCTGAAGCATCAGTAGAGTTCGCTTCCGTCGCTACATATCTTACTTCGCATGGTACCCAGTGGAGATTCAATCCTCCTGCAGCACTTCAATTCGGAGGTTTGTTGGAAGCTGCAGTTAAATCGACGAAATTCCATCTCCGTCGAGTCATTGGAGAAACGAAATTGACGTTTGAAGAAATGACGACTCTGTTAACACAAATTGAGGCTTGTCTTAATTCTAGGCCTCTCAGAGCTCAATCAGATGATCCAACGGACATTTCTGCTCTTACTCCAGGACAAAATGATCACGCAAATGCGTGATCATTTTTGGAAGCACTGGTCAGCTGAGTATTTAAAAGAACTTCAACCTCGATCCAAGTGGACTATTTCATCGCCATCCATACAGATTGGAGATTTAGTTCTCATTCGACATGAGAACCTTCCACCTACTCAATGGCTTATGGGTCGGGTTTTACAGCTTCACCCTGGCAAGGATGGCCTTGTTCGGGTTGTCACTCTTAAGACAAAGGCTAGCACACTTGATCGACCAATCGTTAAATTGTGTCTTCTTCCACGTTCATCTTAAGTGCAGTCATCGGGAGTTTATTTCGTCTGAGACGAAAAGCGGGCGGAATATTGTGAATTGGACATTAGTTCATTGTTTTGTGAATTTTCAATTTCTGTTCTTAATTATATTTCATCGTATTCCTTTTACATTTATATTTCTTCGATTTGTCCTTTATTTTATTTTCTTATCGCTTGACATCAAACGATATGTCTAAGCCGGTCTTATAGTTTTCGTGCTCTCTCTGTCTTACCAATATTCTTGTTGCTCGGCACCCGAATTTTCTTCACTCGTTTCGCCAGTCCGCGTTCGCCAAGCAACAAGTTCTGTCTATTTTCGTTGTAAAGTTTTAATTTGTTATCAATAAAGACCGCGCTTTCCGGCGTCATTGTTGTTTATTGAAAGTGCTGTGTTTTTGAATGACTTGACCTAAGCATGCATGTCTTCCTACCGGAATTGTTCAATCTCGTTTTTCAGTGTTCAAAACAATAAGAATAATATTACTATTTTTTAAAATATTTTTTACGAAAAGTACGTGCTGTTTGCATCGTTGAAATGATATTAATTATTGAGAGCAGTTAGAAGTAGCAGAAACATTGTCCAACATCGAATTCATCATTTTCATGATCGGTTTTGTATCCGATGATTTCACGCCATTTTAAAATCATTGTATTTATAGCAACAAATGCAACTTTGCCAGCTCGTTCTGCAGTCAATTTATTCCTGTAGAAACTGAAGCTTCTTTCAGTCGCTGATGAAGTGATAGGTACTGAGAGTATCGCGGATGCTATTTTACTGAGGCTGGTTGAGCCACATAGGCTATTCCACCAAACTCTGCTATTCTCTTTTGTCTTTGCAGCAATGCTCCACAAAAGATCTTTCTTCCAGAAACCGTCATGTTCCAAGTAATCTTTTAATTCAGACATAACAGTCTGAACATTCGTAGGTGTCAGGCCTTGAGATCCAAAATGTCGGCAGCAAAATAAATTGGATGAAGTAGAAAATCGATCCTACTTTCCACGGACTTCAAAAGTTCTTCTTCTTCTTCTTCTTGTGGTGAAAGAGGAGAAAGAGGTGCATTTCAATAAAAATGTTCCGATAATTCTTCAAGAGTGCTGTGCACTTTACTTATGCAAGAGATGTCAGATTCGAAATTCGAAATGCAAACTTTCAAAGGCTCAAGTAGATTGCAAAGCTGTTCAGCTTCTACCCAAAATTATTCGCTGAGTATCAATTCTTTAACTACCTTTGGAAGGCTTTTTTGTATTGCAGAGGACTGTGCAAGGCGTACAAGAGCGATCCGGCTCTTCAAAACACTAAAAATACTATCCACGATATAGCATCATCTTGAACTCACTGGCATCAATAAAGTGATAATTTGGCCGTAAATTTCAATTTGAATTACTTTGAGGTTCTCGCGAAGAATTTGACTGCCTTTAATAGTCGTCACGAGGCTGCTGATATTCTTTTGTATGGCATAAAAGGTTTTTAGATCCAAAACATCAACGACTAATTAATTTCCTATATGCCCTCCGCAGCCGTGATAAGAAATCGGTAAATCTTTCATTTCTAAATCCTCTGCAACTAATTTCCAAGCTTTAATCATCACAGATGCATTATCAGTACATACTGATAAGCAACGTTTGTTTCCTGTGGAGAGAATTGTATATTTTATTTCTTTAGCATAATATTCTCCATTAGGTCTTTCAGTTCCTGTGTATACAGTATATATAATAACGGGTGCTTATGAAGTAACTGTATAAAATTAACATTCGTGAAAGCAGCAGCAAGAACGAATTGTATAACAGATTATTACATGTATATCAGTATTATCATTATTGAAGGAATAAGGAAATTCATTTCTTGTTTTTCATATTAATAGGTAAATGAAAAAATGCGTACTTAACATTAGAACAACTGTCAATTTGAACACTATAGGAAGGTGCATTTTTCACGACCTCTTCTACTTTAGCCTTCACTCGATCAAATTCTGCATCAAGCAAAGTAGTAGACAATGATTTCCTAGAAGGCATTGAAAAATCAGGTCTTAGAGCATTGAAGAATTTGATCCGATGTTCATTTTCGACCATTGCAAACTATGCACCACTAACATAAACAGCACGCGAAAATAATTCCCAAAGTTTATCCTGGAAAGACAAATTTTTTATTGCACATTTTGAAATGTAAAAAGCATTTAAGAGCGTTGGAAGTAGGACCCAACCTGAAAATTTAATTGCCTCATTTTATCCGATAAATACTAGAATTACATTTTTTTTTAAGATAATTAGGGCCTATTTCTGTTTCGACTCAATTCTGTATTCGGAGGGAAAAATCGGCTAATTTCAATAGATTTTGTGTACAAAGTTTTTTTTTAATGCTCGGTTTAGAATGAAAAAATCGTTTTACAGAAAATCTATTGAAATTAGCCAATTTTTCACACCGAATAAAGATTTGATTCATTAAACCAGACATAGGCCCCAATTATCTAAAAAATGTAATCATGGAGTAAAATGAGGCAATTTAATTTTTAAGTTGGGTCCTGGTTCCAACGCCCTTAAATGCAATAATTTCCTTTCAATACTAAATACAATATTTTCTTTTAAACTTATATAAAATTCTTACCTTTTCTTTTTGATCAATTTTCGGCTGATTCTCGGTCTTACAACTTTTCAGGTTTTTACTTTTTCCAGCGAATTTTATGCTATTTTTGATATCAGGCGGAACTCTAGCACACTCTAAAATTTGATTTTTCATACGAGAACAATGTTTTTCACATTGTTTGTAACAGAATCTGCATTGGTATTTGATAACAAACGATTGAATAGCATGAAAATGTGTTTTAGTCTTACTCAACTTATCGAATTTAGCAATTTTTGCCGGAAAATTTTTGTTCCTCTTCATAAGAGGATGTGATCTTCAGCAAGAGGAGGATTCCTGTGGAATAAAATATATCACAGATTTCGGTGATTTAATTAACGCTGGAACCATGGACGAGTTAATGAGAGAATTGAAACAATACAGAATTGAAGAAAAACTGTGGGCAAATGATTTCCTTTGGACAGCTAATTTAAATAATCAGAGGATATGGTGGAATGCATTTTGTGCTTCAACCTGTCTCGGAAAAGTTGCATCTGCAATTTTCGCACTTCCTGCTAACATTCCTCCACAAAAAACTCTCATATGAAAACAATGAGTTGCTTTTTCAAACTAGAAAATACGTTGCCTATAATATCTCATCATGTTTAACATTCGATTTTAACATAAAACAATACTTATTCATATGTGATTTTATGAGCTTCCACAGTATTAAAAAATGTGAACCTGAAAAAATGTTGTAAGAGCTTGTTTTTATAAAATAAAAAGATTTAATTTATTTCCATTGTTTGGTATTATTCATTTATTTCTAATAATTCATAATTCACCGAAAATTATTTTTTTTCAACCATAGCATCATAATTTTAAAGAAAAAAATAGGTTTTACGTAAAACAAAGTTTGCTAAAGTCCTTCAGAAAAAGTTCTTGTTTTTGCTTATTTGATATTTTCCAGTATATTTCAAAATCAGTGAGGATTCACACATAATTTTAAAATTTGCTAACAAAAATTTTACTTGAACCATTAATTCAAACTTTTATGTCAAAAACACGTAACCCACAAAATAGCTAATTTAACATTTATTCCTCATCTCACTCATCTACTTTTTAATAAAAACTACCTTATAAATATTTGCAAGCTTAAAAACTTTATTTTAATTATTTCCATAATTTATTGAAATCTGCATTTACAGAATAACTAATTTAAGCTTCTTCGTATCATTTCATCTCTTGTTCGAAATTCCCGCACAGTTTAGCAGACAACATTTTGAGGTTACTTCTAATCTAGCAACATATTTCTTAATTTTCAGCCTAATTCTTTTTCTTAGCCAAACAAAATTGTATGCAAATAGGCCCATTGGGTTTTCTAAATTGGTCTAGAACTTCAATTTCATATTATTTGCCTTTCTTTTTGTTAAAAAATGACTCTTACCGACTTTTAACAACTTTTACCACATGACCACTTTTCCTGACCGTCATGACGGTAAAATCTATGTCACTTCCCATCACTAGATCCCCGAAAAGACCACCTTGATGTGCGCATGCTTCGACTGAATGGCGCTTATTGGTTCTAGTTCGCGTCCTCATTGGGAATTCAAATACACGTGCGTACTACAGCCAATCAACTATATCACAATTCAAACATGCGCAGATAAAGGCTACTCAGTTAGCATCACTGATTTCAAATGCAGTACCACACACAGGCACACACTACTGTTGAGCGGAGAGGATTTGAGCGGCCTACAGTCAGCAAACGTTACCAAGCGTTACTCTCGAAAATCGTCATAATCGAAAACGACAATATCGTTTAGAGATTTCTTAGTAAGGATACTACTAATCGTGTACCTTAATTCATCAAATTCAATCAAAATTCAACATTAAAAATAATATTACATTTTTGAAAAAACGACACAAGATACGCCCAAAAAAGTAAATAGATCATCATCACGATTTCGAGTTTTTGACAATTTTAGATTATGTTAAGGTTTCATACCAGAAATGGGTATTTTTAATGGAAATATATAAAAATTCAAAGATTGAAAATATCTCAACCATTAATATTTTTCGGTTCTGTTCGCGTTTTATACAACAAAATTAGATTGATAAGGTAGTTGTCGTTGTTCACTTTCAAGAAATACCCATTTTGAATTCCGCGCCAACTGCGGCCAGTTTAAGAAGTAGTTTTTACTGTTGATCAAAAAATTTATTTTAATTTAGAATAATTTCTTCGTCTCAGTTTGCAAAATTCATGCAGTAAAGAGCAAATCCTACTCTTTAAATCTGGACCAAGGACACAGATAAATATTAGGTGATTGTTGAATAATCAGAACAAATTTTTTGTCGTGGAATGGAAATTTCCGCAAAGCTAAAAATACGAAATTATAATATGCAACGTCAGATCCCAAAGCGGGACACTCCATTTTATATTGAAATATCTAAATATTAATTTTTGAATTTAAAAGATTTTTGCTCTAATGAAAGTAGATAATTTGAGGGTGGCTGTAAGTCATAACTTTCATAATTTCCTGATTTTTCCCTGAATTTGCCAATTTCTGCCTACAAATGTCTATAGCTTCTTCGGAATTTATTTCTTCAATTCGAAAAGCGTTTCTTTGGATTATAGACACTTTCTTTCCAGGGGGAAAACTGTTTTCGGCGTAGGAGCAAAAGAGAATTTTTTCGAAGATTTCAAAGTTCGCCTTTCAGTGAAAATTCGCATGACTTTTCCATGATTCCCGGGGTTTCCCCTACCTGTAGTCACTCTGTCATTTCGAGAAATGCTTTACTGGTTATTACTAAAAAGCCAACAACTTTTAATAATATTATTATAAATCAAAGATTATGGTTAGATTTTCGAAATTCTAAAAGGAGTATATTTGAGATCTGGCCTTGTATCTGATAAGAAGTGAAAAAAGCGATGAATCTCGTATTACAAAATATATAAATAAATAAAAAAAATAATCCGTAAATTTTAGTTGTAATTATCTTACAACTGTACAGGGGCACACCTTTGCATCAGGCTGACCTCAATACAAAAAAATCCGATGGAATTTTTGGTTCAAAAAGTTCCCAAGTTTGGATATCTTCACCAATTTTGAACATTTTTTTCTGAATTGCAAAACAACTATAAAATTTTTAATGCTCGCAAAAATGATTTTTCTCTCGAAACATCGTTCTGGGTTCTTCGATCGGACCCCATGTTTGCTTATTATGCTTAACAAAGCTTGAAAATATTAAAAAATGATGTAACTGATTTAAAAATGGTCTTTAAAGAAAATTACAAAAATTAATGTGGCAGTTGAAGAGACTTTGATTAACGTTTACTTTTTTCTTAAGTTATCTAAATTTCTTAAGGTAAAAACGTAATAAACGTGCGAGGAATTAAACACCACTGGATCTGATAAATCATTTAATGCTAACATATACGCTCTTTACAATCTATGCTCAAGGAGGTAAAATATGTTAGTATCTCAGAATAGTATATATACACGAAATATCGTAATAATAATTAGTTACGCTGTTCTCAAAATTTTGCGTTATTATTTTTTTCCTGTATTTTGAAAAAATGAGAATCGTTCATGCTCTGATCTTCACCATGGTCGTTTTACTGAATTCTATTGGTAAGTAGAATAAATGAATATAATCCTTTTGCTACTCAACAGTCATCAAAGAGTTTCACCAATTTCTTCTTTTTTGGAAAATCACCTTTTCACCTTCTTACGTTAAAAAACTGAAATTGCAATTTACAATGCCTGGGATTTTATTCGCGTGAATTTAAATGAGCTAAAATTTTGTTGAGACCGAAAGAAAGCCGAAAAATAACAGTGAATTTCTTTACTGGTGGGGGAATTTTCTAATTCTTATAGATTTATTGGAAGAACTTTCAGCTTTAGACACTTCCCCCCAATGTCCTTAAAGTCTTTTTTGTCACAGCGCCATCATAAGTGTAATTTTGGGTACTGCGAACGATACCTAAAATAGTACTCTTTAGTAGAGGGCGTTAAAATTTTTACTTAAGTATTTAGGGTATTCAGGGTATTTATTCAGGGTACTTAGGGTACTTAGGATATTTTAGTATTGACTACTTACCCCAAGCATATTAGCGGACCCCGGAGCTGGACCCTCACGGGTTTTTAGATTAGGGCTCTATGCAACCTATTTGCACTTATGATTGACTGGTATCATAAAAAATAGTATGTGACACTCGGCCCCTAAGTGACACTTTGCCTCGTGTAAACTGCACACTCGGCCGAAAAATTGCCACTTAGGGTCCTCGTATCACAAATAACTATTGTCGCATTTTTGCTACCAGGAGTTTATGATGTATCAACGTAATTGAAAGAAACTTAATCCTCTTTCTTTTTGCAGAATTGAGTTTACAGTTTGACTGTTTACCTAATGGCGCCCCTATTCCAGATGTTCTTCGTCGTGAACCTTCTTCTTCTCCTGACAGACCTTTTCCAGAGAGAACTCTTCCTCCTGCCGAGCCTTCTCTTCGTGCCAGGTCCAAATCACGTCCTGATGAGCCTTTCCTTCGCGTTAGGTCCAGGTCTCCTGCCAGGCGTTATTCTTCAAGCATACTCGGATTTCCACTTGAACAATTTCGATTTATCAGGCTTATCCCGCATGAAAATCCGCACCGCATATTCGAAATTCGGAGATACACCTTTCCTAAGGATAAACCACTTGAATTGAGAGGAGAACGTAGAGCAGCTAAGCCCATACCAACCGAAGAGCGAATCGTTTTAACAACATCCACTGGTGACGTCTTGGCAATGTTCGAGCGTAATAATACAATTCTTCGTGGTATATATACTCGTGTTAATAGCATTCAAAAACGGGCGAAAATAAACATGAACAGCGGCGCAGTTCACGTAATGAGCCGATTTGAAGTGAATGAAATTCCCATAGGCAACAATTGTCCAATCAGTATGAATTATAGAGTTTTACATTTTAATAAAATGTAAACCAAAATCCTCTACACCATGATTCAAATAAAGATAATGTAAAAGTAAAACACATTATTGTTTGTGATCCGTTGTCGGATCAAAATCCTACAAAATGTCAGTGTATTACCATTCTTAAAGCCTATATATTTTTTCAATGCCCCAGACTCTATTTTGCGAGACTAAAAGGTAATGATCAGTATTGAATTCGGGACCTCTCATGAATCTTGTATCTTCAACTAGTTCTCTTAGTCATTCATCCGCAATAACGAAATCAATTATACTGCGGTTATTTCCTTTACACCAGGTGTACGTGTGGATCATTTTATGTAGAAACCAAGTATTTGTAATAAATATGCCCTTTTCTAAGCATAAGCTAACTAATTTTTCCGCGTCATAATTTTTTCTTGTTGGATCCCGAAAGCTAGCTAGCACCATTTCTGTTTCTGTATCCTGACGTTTGACGCCGACCCATCCGTTCAATCTTCTTCAATAAGTTCTTCGTATTCTACAAAGAGTTATATATAAATTTATATATTAAATGCTCTCCTGCTTGAAATATTAAAATAGTTATAGTAATTGAACTGCAATATTATAAGTTTTAAAGAGAGTTTATAATTGCATGTAGGAATCACCGAGCAAGTCATGTGAGCATGCACGCTTCCGTCACTCGTACAATTTTCGCTAAAGCCGGTGTTCGTGTATGACTTTTTACATACAAGGAACTGTGGTGTTGTGTCTTTTTTTCCTCTTCAGAATTGGACTATGTTTTCTACGGGAGGCTTAATTTGTGCGGAGTTTTGATGATTTGTTTGGTTCGTCTTCACTTGCCTCGTGGTTTTTGACGCTCTGGGTGTGCTCGAATTGAATTGGTACTAGTGATTTCACCTAGTGAAATATAGAATCCTTAAATACGTCTAAGAAAACAGTTGGTCACATTGGTTTATCGATTTTCAAGACCATCTGACATCACCAGCTGTGTTTACGTTCTTCTAAAATGGAAAATATAAACAGCAACCAAAGTGAGAAGCTTCTTGATACTAATATTGTTTGTTCATATTGTAAATGCAAACTACCCATTACGTCTGGTACAGGGTATGTTAAATGTAAGGGATGTACTTCTTGTTATCATACAGAATGCGCTGCCAAAATCAAGTGTAACTCTGACGGCCGCTTTCAACGACGTTGTGGGTCCAGATTTAACTCTCCTGCTAATGAAGAAAGGGACAATGAAATCGTAGTTAGCACTAACGCACTCAAATCCATGTTTAATTACATGAAGAAAGAGCTTATGACGGAATATGAGAAGTGCCACACGGAACCTAAAATCGACCTTGCTAAAACTCGTGTTTCGGTTGACAATTTATCCACCAAAATTGGCAATGTTTCATCCAACGTATCACATATGGATATTCGATTGACGGAACTTGAGGAGAAATTCATGGCGCATGAGAGATCTGTGGAGGAAAGAATAAATGATATTGCTGATGAGTAAACAGCAACCCCAACATAAGTCCGGAATGCTCTTCCCAACATTCTAATGATGTGGAATCCTTTATTACGGAGATTAACCAGCGTAACTCACGTAAGAAAAACATCCTAATTTTTAACATGCCGGAATCCGAGGTTGAAGGAGATGTTTCTCCAGAAAGCAAGGATGTTATTCCAGTCATTGACTTTCTTAAATCATTTGTACCAACACTTCCGATATCTACTAACAATATACGTGTCTTCCGTATTGGACAGATGTCACATGCGCTATTGCGAGCAATCAAGGTCAGATTCCGCACCGATGCAATTGCCCTGGATGTGAATCGCTCATACCTCATGCTGAAGAAAACGAAGTCTGTTCGGGAGGTTGTGAAGAATTATCGGGTCTCCAGAGATCGTACACCCTTACAGCAATTCAATTTCAAGGAACAAAAGAGGATATTAGAAGAAAGTCTAGCCAGAGGAGAGAAAGATCTTCGAATAACATCCAGAAACGATATTCCTGTCATAGTTTCCAAAAGGACATCTCCAGTTACGATAACTTAACGTCGTCCAGGTTTGCAGTTGGTTGATATTACCAGAATGTTAGGGTCTTAAATAGTAAGTTGTCTAGTTTAATTACGTCTGTTGACGTTTTGGATTATGATATATTAACTTTCACCGAAACATGGTTAAACTCATCTGTTCATGATGCGGAAGTTCTTGATTGTGATACTTTCCAAGTTTTTAGAGATGACAGACTCGATAGACCAGGTGGGGGTGTCCTCCTTGCAATAAAAAATACATTTAGTTTTTCCAGAATTAACTGATTTGCTGTCATACATGCAGTTCCATCTATAAGCATAGTCGATGCAAAAATCTATTCCTCAATATTTTCAATAATAATAATTATCATTTACATCCCCCCAGCATACCGATCCAGCTTTTTGAAAGTACATTAATCATTAAACATCAATGTTCCCAATTTTAAAAATCATATTACAGATATCAAATTTGACAGTAAATCAGCATTGTTTACAGCATTTTGTGAATTTTTTGAACTGAGGCAATTCAATTGTATTGAAAACTGTAATCAGCGTTATTTAGATCTAATATTTTCAAACATCGAACTCAATGTTAGTAAAGCTAATGATACGATTCTGCCTGAGTCGTCAAATTTAGTCGACTAGGATCTTTTTCGCAAATTAAAAATAATCACCTCAAACACCTTCACAAGACTTTAGTAGATGTCTAGGTTGACTATTCTTAATTAAAATTTTTTTGGCTCTTATCGTTGTAGGAACCTGAGATGAGGTTTGATAAATGTACTAGGGGTAATTTTTTGGGGCTGCTCAAAGTTACTGTGAGGATGGGGATATAAACTAAAGTTTCGGAAACGTGCCTAGAGTGACTATTTTCCATTTCAAATTTTTATCCCGTTTTAGTTCAAGGCAGCTCCGAAGGGGTTTGTAAAATGTACTGTGAGCGTTTTTTGAAGGCTTTCGAATATTATTGTAGGAATGGGAATATCTAATTATGTGTTGGAAAAGTGTGTGGCGTGATTATTCAAAATCTTTATTTTTTAGCAGTTCAAGTTGGAGGATGCTCAGACAGGGTTCGATGAAAGTACTAGGGGTGGTTTTTGATGCTGTATAATATTATTGTAGGAATTACGATATCTGCTAGAAACTTGGAAAGGCGTTTGGAGTAACAACTCTCCATTTGAAATATTGTTGCTGCTTTAGTTAAATGCAACTGAGACGGCGTTCGTTAAATGTACTAGGGGTGGTTTTTGGGGCTGTCTCATATTATTGTAGGGATAGAGATATCAACTAGGGTCTTGGGAAAGGGTATGTGGTGACCATTTTTGACTTGAAAATTTCTTAGCTGCTTAACTCGAAGGTAACTGTGACGGGGTTTGTTAAACATACTAGGGGTCGTTTTTTTTGCTGTTGAATATTATTGCAGGGATCGGAATACCTGATAAATTCTTTAGGAAGTGAGTGGGGTGACTGTTTTAAGCATCACTTTTCCAATTTTTAGTCAGTTTTAATTGAAGGAAGTTACGACTGGATTCGTTAAATGTACTAGGGGTGATTTTTTGAGGCTGTGTAATGTTATTGTAGTTATGACGATATCTGTTAGGGTCTTGGAAAGGTGCCTGTGTTGCCTATAAATTTGTTGCCTGTAAATCGGCCAAGTCATGTGCGTCTCGATCATGCTAGGTGATCCCTACCTACATAAGGTATTTACGAGCCATAGCTCGAATGTCGATAAATTGGAAAAATTCCCGCAATTCATCTATTTTGACCTACTTTACACATTAGGCCTTCCAAATTGTTATGAACTTTTTCTAATTTGCAAAGTCACGAGAAAAATATTTTCGTTTATTCGGAGGTTAAGAAATTTGAAAACAATGTTGGAAAACATTTTCAAAAGTAAGTGACAAATATTTTCCTCTTATAAATCGGCAAAATCATGCATCCTGGTTCCTGGTATGTGACCTTCACCTATATAAGGTATTTTACGAGCCATTGCCCGGAAGTATACAAATTAGATAAATGTTTACATTTCATGTATTTTAGCTTACTTTGTTAATGAAACTAATCCTTTTAATAAATCCTTTAATAGATCCTTTTAATAAACTCGAAAATTTGAGAATTTCAAAAAAAACTTTCGCGAGTTTTTTACAACTATATAAATAAAACATATTTTTGAACAGTCTCTTAATTGAAAAACTTAAAAGTTAATCAATAATTTTGTTCAGATTGAAAAATTTTCCAAATAATAAAGCTTAAAGCTCTTAATTCTTGACGATAAAATTACAGAAGCTTATTTAATAGAAATACATTTGAATTAATTGACTATGCAAACATAAATAAATCACACCTGAGTCGTTTTCGAAAAAGGTATCTAAGAGACAGAAGGAGACGTCCCTCGTGTAGTTAATTTTTTTTTTAATTTGCACTATAGGATTTCCGAAAAAAAAATCAAAATATAAAATTTCTGAAATTATAAAATTGCCATTTAATAATTCCCGAATAATAAAATTCCCCAAATTACAAAATTGCCGAAACACGAATATTCCGAATTTTGAACTTCCCGAATTGTAAAACTTTTGACAGTTTATAATATTACCAAATTTGAAAATTCTCGAATTCAAAAAATTAAAAGAATTGTTTTTTTTTTAAATCAGTATTTATTACACATTTTTTTAGTTTCTAAAATTAAATTTCTTGTACTTTGCATTATGGAAACTATAAACTCTCTCGGCACGTCAAATTTGATTCAAAATAGCCAAAAATTCAAATGATCGAAACATCAAAATTCGAATTATCGAATATTTTTAACATTGAAATAATAGGAGTTACAGCAGGGACCAAAGAAAACTTCGAATTATCTGAAATTCGATTTGTCGGCGGCTTGAATTATGGAAGTTTCACTGTTTTTTGCAGTTAAAGGCTATGTCAAAATCCACTTTTTGAGCTCCAGTCATTTTAGGATAACGTGGATGATCTTTAGCCGTGAAGTCGATCACTACCATTTCCCTTTTCCCATTGACTTCATGAATGATTGCACGAATGAACCCATCTTTGTCTCTCACAGCAGCGTACATATGAGGGCTAGAAATAATTTCCAGTACATCAATTTTAACTCCCTTTAGAGAGACCTTAGGATTGTTTGTTGTTATGTAGAAAATATCCGAATTATTGGGAAGCACAACATTTGTAGTGACGCGAAGGAGAGCGGCATTGTATAACTGTGAAGGACATATTTCTGTAATAAGAAGAAAGAAGAACATAATAATTTTATTACTTGAAACATTAGCTATATAATTTAAAAATTTATTGCAAATTGTTTTCCGTCAAAAATAGTTTCATTGAAAAATCTACCTTGAATCAGGTTATTAGGAAATTTTGATTTCCTTGCTTGAATTCAAAAGTAATTGTTTTGAAATTAAAGATAAGAAGTTAGTCAGGTTCGTCTGTATCAGGTCTGGCGTTTTTTTAATGTGCCATTCCATCGACAAGGGTATATACTAAAAATTTGCCATAATTTTTGCACCCGTAGACAAAATTTCGATCATTTTGAAAATATTTACAATTTTAGTGACCCTACGCATGACGGAACAAAGATGAAATCAAGAAAATATCCGAAAAATTCACCAAAAAATAACGATATATGAATGTACAGCGATTAAAAAGGAAAACTTGAAATTATGTATGAGATATTATATTGTATGATAATTACCAACAGAATCAATGGAAACCGCAAGGGTGAAGATCAGAGTAGCAAGAGCAGGGAAGATGTTCATTGTCTGAAAATAAAGGATACTGTTTGATAATGAGTCGTTATCTTATTTGAGGAGAAAACAATTCTTAATATAAAATAAAAATGTCGAATAATTGTGTTAAAAAAATGTATTCGCCTACTTGTTTTCAAGGTAATAAATATAATTTTTTTAAGATACTTATGAAAAGTAAAGAAAGTTTTTCAAGATTTCAGATATGTATAATCGAAATTTTATCAAAAAAGTTAATTTTCAACGAATCTGCAAACAATGGAATGAATAAATTTGGAATGTGACTTCTCAAAATGAAACAAAACGTGGAGATTTGATGAAAACTGACAAAGATAAATTTTACATAAAACTAATACCTTCTCATTAGAATGAGAATGTAAAAATCATTTGAAGTTTTCACAGGAATCTTAAGAAAAGTTTTTCATCTCCTTGATATCTTTCAAGATTCTTGAAAAACATAATTTTTTTTTGTCGATATCCTTCAAAATTTAAATTTTGTTTTCCATTCTTTGGAATCTTCTCGAATTTGTAATTATATTTGGAATTTCCTCAAAACTTCTAAATATGTTTCAAGATGATTCAATTTTCTCCCAAAATCGTTCTCAATTTCTGCGAATAAAAACATAATTTTCAAATGTTCAAGATTCTTCTTTAATAATTCTTAGAATCTTTTTAAATGTTAAAATTTTTTTTTTTAATTCTCCTAAAATTAATTTTCCAAAATAAAAAATCAGTACAAATTTTCCAGAATTTCCAAATCCCTAACATTTTTCAAAACTTTATCTCAAAATCTTCGATAAGCAACATTTTTTATTTTAATTTTTTGATTTCACTGGTACTTCAGTTCTGCTAAAACCACTTATGCTAATTTTAAAGTGCTGATTACCCATATAGACTCGAGAATATTTTCAAAAGCCATTTTCAAGGTAATTTCGAGAAAATTGTCATCACACTGCTAAAATTACATTTTTAGTTAAAGAGATATTGTACAAAAACTCATAATTTATTAATGAAACGAGGTCATATTCTAATATTTCAAATTGATCAACTGTTAAATATTAAAATTGATCAGCAATTAGTAAAATTCATCAAAATAATGCAAATCTATTAATAGTTAAAATTAATGAAATCTTCGATTGTCCCACATTTCTAGCAATATAATATATTTGTTCTTTTTTGGTTTTCACTGAAATTTTTTTTACTGTATTAAAAAAAAAAGTTCATTATTTTTTTTT
>CAKNXH010000902.1:134555-160113 GCA_932178445.1 Andricus quercusramuli
GTGTTACATTTTGCAAGTTGAAACATGTTTCAGCAGAAGAGTTCATGTACATTTCTAATGCGCCATAGCATAATATTGCGCAATTACGTTAGCCGAAATAAATATTCAATCAAAATCATCCTTTGACATTTTCCGACATCATGCGTCAGAAAGGAAGTGCACCAATGATCTTTTGTTATTTGTGCCTTTATTAGTCGAGATAGATTTTTGATTAAACAAAAATGATACACTTCGGTATCTGAATCAAATTCAGTATTTTCAATCATGAGAAGGTGAATAATAGGTTTCTCGGATTTCTCATGGCTTAGTAAAATTGAAACAATTTCCTCCTTCCTGCTATATTCATCAAACTCTAATCAATAGACATTTATACTGAGGCCATTCATTTTTCCAAATTTCGGAATATCCTCAAGAGTGATTGAAAACTTGATATCATCATATTTCAGTTCTGAACCATTAATCTAAGGATAAGCACTGGTACAGCGAGAATTAATTGTAGCACGATCGGGTAATTCAACGAAAGTTGAAGACCCAACCTGAAAAGGGGCGTATCTATTAATATTAACCCCTGAGTTCACAATTTCTATTAAAGTACTACCCGAATCTGTTGTTTTTACTTTATCAATTTTAGCTTGAACCTGTTCTCTGAATTTTTCCTCAAACCATCCACCAATATTTGTCGTTGTTAGAATAGGGTAATTCTTAGTAGAAACATTTTTTTCATCTATTTTTTCTTCACCAGCCTTGACGATTCCAGTGAAATAAATTCAAACCTTAATATTGCCCCAACTATTTGAAGTGTTTTTAATTCGTGGAATGAACATGCGTTTGCAGTCATCCAAAAATGTATTTAAATCCTTATGAATTAAATTGGATATCACCCTCGTTCTTATCCGCGATTGAAACGCACTTTCCACAACATCCCAAATTACTCTCTCTCTGGTAGTTTCATCGAAGCTTCACTCATGCCAGCTCCGGTTTTCAGCAACTTCTTAAATCTTCTGCTTGCTGTCTTCAGACTAGCGATCATTGCCATTATCGCCCGTTTTTATCGCAAAGATGTATGTTTGTTCTTCCTCAGCATTCTATTCAATATTCTTATGTTTCTCGTTCCTCCCCTCGTCTACCATCTACTTTCATCGTCTGATGGGGGTTGCTTTTAAGTGTGAGTTGATACCCCGCCTTCATGATTTGTAGAAATTTTTTATATTTTTTGAAATCCATTTTCAAATTACAGTCAGATCAGCAGAGGCTAAAAAAAACACTTCGCAGATTTTTATAGCTCACTACTGCAAGTTTGTTATCAGTTTTTGGAAATCACAGAAAAATGCTGCTTTTAAATAGTCCTCAACACACACTTTTTTTATTTGACAAGCATACACACTTGACAGGTGTTGGTATTGCACTGACAAAATAAAGAGAAGAGCGCTCCCATGTATGGGAACTATGATGACGTCATCAGAATTGAATTTCGAAATCCAATTTCAAATTAAACTGAATAATCAGCAGACACTTATGAAAAACACTTTGCAGATTTTAAGCTCACTACTACACGTTTGTTATCAGTTCTTTTTCGGAAATCACAGAAGAAATTTGCTTGCAAATGGGTATTGAACACACTTTTTCTTGCTATTCAACAAGCACTCTTGACCGGTGTCAATATTGTACTGGTAAAATAAAGGGGAGAGCGCCCCCTTGTATAGCCTCAATGTTGCATCATATGGTAACCCCTGTATATAAGGATTCTTGGAACGAGGATGACGTCATCAGAATGGAATTTTTTTTACCAGGAATTGTTTAACATTATATGAAATGTGAGACGCCTGACACATGATGCAGGCGAAATTCGAAGGATGATTTTAATTTAATATTTATTTCGGCTGGCGTAATTGCGCAATATTATGTTATGGCGCATCAGGAATGTACATGCACTCTTCTGCTGAAACCTGTTCAAACTTGACAAATGAATTTCGCAGAAAATTACGCCCTCAAAATAATCATATCACACCCCGACATCAAAGACACCGACTATTTTTTTTTCTCAGAATTATCTTAGCAATAACAAGCAATTATATTCAACGATAAATTTATTTATATACGGGGCTGAAATGCAACACCACCATCTACGTCATCACCTTATCTCCCGAGCGGCGGCTCAAGAGGGATGATGACTCATCACCTAGCAGCCTGAATATCTAGACTCCGTCTTCATATCCCGACACCGTTCTAATCGTACGGAAAGAAGTGATCCAGAACGCGCCCTACCTATCTTCTAGTAACATTCATAAAAATAATTAGAATCTAATAATATTGAAAATGGATGAAATGTTTGATCGATTAACATCTCTTTCAATATGATACAAAACTTTTTATTTTTCTTCTGATTTTCCAGAAAAATACAAATGTTTTTCTGAAAAATGTATAAAGATGAGTGTGCAGTGATTATAATTTCGTGGAAAAACTGAAACGTTCAAAAAATCAATTATTGCAAAAATTGTTTTTGATTATTTTTGTATTTTTTGACAAAAATACATGTACTTCCAAGAAAATTAGGGAGATCAGATCGTTAAAAATGATGAGTTAATTCCAATATTCAGCAGCTTGTCATTTTTATCGATCTGATCGGCTAAATTTTTTTGCAATCACATTTTGAACATAAGAAAGTATTTTTATGCTGAAAAAGAATCATTTATAATTTGTAGAGTTTCTAGATTTTTTTTCTTCATTTCCTGTTCCCGAAAAAAATTAAATTTCTACGATATAAACTCAAATACGAAGTCTGAAAATGGTAAAAATTAGGCAAATTATGCAGATTGCGAAACAAAAATAACATTCACGATTCGTCAAACAAATTTCGAATAAAAATTATGTTGTTCAATTTCGACTTCGCCAAACCGCAAGATATTAATCGATTAATTTCAAAATTTTATACAAGTTATAAGGGACCCAAGGGGAAACTTTTAAGTACTGAAGTGTTTTCAATTTACGAAATTTATTTGATTTTCAATCCAACTTAATTATTATACTCACAAGTAGGTTTAGGAACAGTCGCCAAGAAGAGTGTAACTAATGAATATCTACGAAAATGTTTCGAATACTAGTCGCTATCTCATTTGGCCTATCTAGGTTGTTATGCTTTTTTCTGATTTGTCAAGTCACAAGAAAAATATTTTCGTTTATTGGAAGCGTCAGAAATTTGAGCACGAGGTTGAAAAACATTTTAGACTTTATTCGAACAATGAGCGACAAATATTGTCGATCTGTAAATCGGCCAAGTCATGTGCGTCTGGATCATGATAGGACACCCCCACCTAAATATGGTATTTACGAGTCATTGCTCGGAAGTAGGACAAATAGACAAATTCTCACAATTCATCTATTTCAGAGGAGAAAAATATTTTCCTCTATTGGAAGCGTCAGAAATTTGAGCACGAGGTTGAAAAACATTTTAGATTTCATTCGGATAATGAGCGACAAATAATTCATCTATTCTGAACGAGAAAAATATTTTTGTTTAGTTGCAAACACAGACATTCGAGGACAAGATTGAAAAAAAATTAGATTTTATTCAAACAAGGAGCGTCAAATATTTTCGACCTGTAAATCGGGTAAGTTCTGTGCTTCTGGATCATGCTGGGTGACCCCAACCTACATATGGTATTAACGAGTCATTGCTCGGAAGTAGAGAAACTTGAAAAATTCTCACAATTCATCTATTCTGAATGAGAAGAATATTTTCGTTTACTTGTAGGTTCAGACATTCGAGGACAAGATTGAAAAACATTTTAGAGTTTATTCGAATAATGAGCGACGAATATAGTCGACCTGTAAATCAGCCAAGTCATGTGCGTCTGAAAAACGCTAGGTGATCCCTACCTACGTAAGGTATTTATGAGCCATTGCTCGAATGTCTATAAATTGGAAAAATTCCCGCAATTCATCTACTTTGACCTACTTTACACATTAGGCCTTCCAAATTGTTATGAACATTTTTTAATTTGCAAAGTCACGAGAAAAACATTTTTGTTTATTCGGAAGTTAAGAAATCTGAAAACAATTTTGAAAAACATTTTCAAAAGTAAGCGAAAAATATTTTCATCTCATAAATCGGCAAAATCATGCATCCTGGTTCCTGGTATGTGACCTCCACCTATTAAGGTATTTACGAGCCATTACTCGAAAGTAGAGCGATTAGAAAAATTTCCGCAATTCATCTATTTTAGCCCACTTTATACATGAGGTTGAAGGTTCAAAAATTCTAGTACGAGGTTGAGAAACATTTTCAAAAATAAGCGAAAAATATTTCCATCTTGTAAATCGGATAAGTCATGCATCCTGGTTCCTGGTATGTGATCTCCACCTACATAAGGTATTTACGAGCCATTGCCCGGAAGTAGAAAAATTAGATAAATGTTTACAATTCATGTATTTCAGCTTACTTTGTTCACGAAACTAATGATACTTTTAATGAACATAAAAATTTGAGAATTTCAAAAAAAAAACTTCCGCGTGTTTTTTACAACTATATAAATAAAAACATATTTTTAAAAATTCTCTTAATTAAAAAACTTAAAAATGAATGAATAATTTTTTTTAGATTGAAAAATTTTGCAAATAATAAAGTTTGAAACTCTCAACTCTTGACGATAACATTACAGAAGATTATTCAATATAAACACATTTGAATTAATTAACTACGCAAACATAAATAAATTACCTTCGTGTAGTTAAATTTTGTTTAATTCGGAAAATTTTTGCTTGGTAATGTGCGACTACTGAAAAGTTTCGAAAAATAAATATCCCTGCAATGTAGGATTTCCCAAAAAAATTCAAAATATAAAATTTCTGAAATTATAAAATTGCCATTTAATAATTCCCGGAAAATAAAATTCCCCAAATTAAAAAAATGACAAAATATGAATATTGGGAATTTTAAAATTTCCGAATTATAACATTCTCGACAGTTTATAATATCACCGAATTTGAAAATTCCCGAATTCAAACAATTGAAAAAAATGTTTTTTTTTTTTAAATAGTATTTATTATCATAACATATAATGGAAATTTTTTATCAAAGCAACAACTTTTTAAATGTTTAAAATATTTTTGAATTGTTGTTTGCATTCAAAATAAGAATAATTGTATAAACATTTTTAATAAAAATAAATTCAGAAATACGTGCGCTTCGAACGAAAAAAAAATTCCTTCCTACATTTTCTCCGAACCAAATAACATTTTCCAAACAATCTTTGTAGGATACAATTCAACACTGATTTATCTCTAAGATTCTGGGTTAATAAAATTATGAATATAAAATAATAATATAATCATGGAAATAAATGATAGTAAAATGAATAATAATAAGCTTCAGGCTTCAGACGGAAAATTTAGATTAAATCGGTTTCAACATTAGCGCCTTCTTCCTAATGCTTCCTACTATTTTTGAAAACATACTGAACGAAACAGTCAATTTTGATTGGCTTTTACCATCTTGCAGACAGGGTATACATCTTTTTTTAGTTTCTAAGATTAAAGTTCTTGTACATCGAATTATGGAAACTATAAACTCTCTCGGCACATCAAATTTGATTCAAAATAGCCAAAAGTTCAAATTATCGAAACACCAAAATTCGAATTATCGAATATTTTTAACATTGAAATAATGGGAGTTACAGCAGGGACCAAAAGAATACTTCGAATTATCGGAAATTCGAATTGTCGGCGGTTCGAATTATGGAAGTTTCACTGTTTTTTGCAGTTAAAGGCTATGTCGAAATCCACTTTTTGAGCTCCAGTCATTTTAGGATAACGTGGATGATCTTTAGCCGTGGAGTCGATCACTACCATTTCCCTTTTCCCATTGACTTCATGAATGATTGCACGAATGAACCCATCTTTGTCTCTCACAGCAGCGTACATATGAGGGCTAGAAATAATTTCCAGTACATCAATTTTAACTCCCTTTAGAGAGACCTTAGGATTGTTTGTTGTTATGTAGAAAATATCCGAATTATTGGGAAGCACAACATTTGTAGTGACGCGAAGGAGAGCGGCATTGTATAACTGTGAAGGACATATTTCTGCAATAAGAAGAGAGAAGAACATAATTATTTTATTACTTGAAACATTAGTTATATAATTTGAAATTTATTGCAAATTGTTTTCCGACAAAAGGAGTTTCATTGAAAAATCTCCCTTCATTTATGTTATTAGGAAATGTTGATTTCCTTGCTTGAATTCAAAAGTAATTTTTTGAAATTAAAAATAAGAAGTTAGTCAGGTTCTTCTGTATTACTTCTTCTGTTTTATGTGCCATTCCATCGATAAGGGTATATACTAAAAATTTGCCATAATTTTTGCACCCGTAGACAAAATTTCGATCATTTTGAAAATGTTTACAATTTTAGTGACCCTACGCATGACGGAACAAAGATGAAATCAAGAAAATATCCGAAAAATTCACCAAAAAATAACGATATATGAATGTACAGCGATTAAAAAGGAAAACTTGAAATTATGTATGAGATATTATATTGTATGATAATTACCAACAGAATCGATGGAAACCGCAAGGGTGAAGATTAGAGTGGCAAGAGCAAAAAAGATGTTCATTGTCTGTAAAATAGAGGATACTGTTTGATAATGAATTGGATAATTCATTGTTACTTATAAATAATGAATGTACTTGATATTCGGTAAAGTATTTATATCAGTCGTGATCTTATTTGAGGAGAAAGCCATTCTTGATACAAAATAAAAATTTCGAATAATTGTGTTAAAAAAATGTTAACAAAAAAGTTAATTTTCAACGAATCTATCTGCAAACAACGAAATGAATATATTTGAAATGTGGCTCCTCAAAATGAAACAAAACGTGGAGATTTGATGCAAACTGATAAAGTCAAATTTTACATAAAACTAATACCTTCTCATTAGAATGAGAATGTAAAAATCATTCGAAGTGTTCACAAGAATCTTAAGGAAAGTTTTTCATCTTCTTGATATCTTTCAAGATTCTTGAAAAGCATAATGTTTTTTTTCGATATCCTTAAAAATTTAAATTTTGTTTTCCATTCTTTGGAATCCTCTTGAATTTTTTATTATATTTGGAATTTCTTATAAACTTCTAAATATGTTTCAAGATGATTCAATTTTTTCCCAAAATCGTTCTCAATTTCTGCGAATAAAAAAATCATTTCCAAATATTCAAGATTCTCTTCTAATAATTTTGAAAACTTTCCTTCTGCTAAATTCACTTATGCTAATTTTAGAGTGCTGATTACCGATATAGACTCGAGAATATTTACAAAAACCATTTTCAAGGTAATTTCGAAAAAATTGTTATCAAACTGCCAAAATTACAACTTTAATTAAAAAGATGTTGTACAAAAATTCATAATTTATTAATGAAACGAAATTATATTCTGATATTTCGAATTGATCAACTGTTAAATATTAAAATTGATCAGCAATTAGTCAAATTCATCAAGATAATTCAAATCTATTAATAGTTAAAATTGATGAAATCTTCGATTGTTTCACATTTCTAGCAATATAATACATTTCTTCTTTTTTGGTTTTTACTAACATTTTTTTTACTGTATTAAAAAAAATGTTATTTTTTTTCAGAAAAATACAAAAGTACAAAAATTATGAAAGCGAGTGCAAAATGATTATATTTTCGTGGAAAAAAACGTTGTAAAAATCAGTTATTACCAAAAAAATTGCAATCTTTTCAGATATATTATTATACTTACAAGCAGGTTCGGAAAAAATCGTCAAAATATGTATAACTAATAAATATCCAATAAAATTTGTTGGTGTATATATACTCTTCGCTATCTTATTAGGCCGTATATGTTGTTATTCACATTTTCTAATTTGTAAAGTCATAGGAAAAATATTTTCATTTAGTTGAAGGTCCATCGAGTCTAGGACAATATTGAAAAACACTTTAAACTTTATTCAAACAATTACCGAAAAATATTGTCAGCTTGTAAATCGACTGAGTCATGCATTCTGGATCATGTCACGTTATTGACAATTTATTTCTCGAAACTAGAAAAATAAGAAAAATTTTCGCTATTCATCTATTCAAGCTTACTTTATCCACGATGCAAATAATCCCTATAATAAATTAATTTAAAAATTTCAAAAAGAATTGAAAAAATTTGTAAATAATACAGCTAAAAACCGTAGATTTTGTCAATACTATTATAGAAGATTTTAATGGGAAGAAAGCATTCAAATTAATTAGCCATCAAAAATAAAAATTAAACACACCTGGCACATTTCCGAAAAAGGTATATAAGGGACGGATGGAGAAATTTTTTAATTCGGAAAAGTTTTTCAATTTGGGAATGGTGTTGTCAAAATTTGGGTATTTTAACATTTTTTTTTTTTTATTTTTTTTTTTATTCAATATTTTTCGTAGAAGGTTCATTCTTTTACATGAAAAGTCTGCTATTATATTTTTAGTATGGAATTTATCTCTTTTGATTAAAAATTCTACTATTTGGTAGAAAATTCATGTGCTTTGTTGAAAATTCATCTTTTTGGGCTGGAAATGTTAATATTCTGTTAGAAATTTCACTATGTTGTTAAATTTATCATTTTGGATAGTAAATTTATCTTCTTCTATAGCAGAAAAAGTGAACTTTTTTGAAATCGAATATAAATTTGCATATTGAATGTAATATAAATTTTTCTATTTCAATAAACGATGGAGTTTAAAACAATTACAGAAGCAATTTTTATTTAAACCGGACATATATCTTTCATTGATTCAAATACATTAATTCTTTGGCTGTGTTTTCTTGATCAAAATAAATATTTCCTACAGTCAAGGAAATCAATTCCTTAACTCAAAGGTAGTCCTTCAACGGAATATTTATTCAAATGATTTTTTAACTAAAAACAAATCTCAAAAACAAAAAGATAAATACAAAAAAAGTTGAATTTTCTGTTAAAAAAAATTTTAGTTGATTTTCCATGATCAAAATGTAAACTTTCATCCAGGAAATAAGTTTCTACAGAAAAATTGAATTTTCATTACAAAAAGACGAATTTTGATCCAAGAAGAATGACTTTTTAAAAAAATTGTTGAATTTTTTACCCTGTAGTTGCATTTTTATCCAAAAGAGAGGAAATTTCTCTGAAAAAATATGAATTTTCATTTAAAAAGAAAACGAATTTTTAAAAAATAGTTGAATTTTGATCCAGCAAAGATTCCAATTGACTTTTGAAAATCAAAATATGAATGTTTTAACAAAAAATAAGATTCTACAAACAAAATTGAATTATCCATCCAAAAAGACGAATTTTTTTAACTAAAAGGGATGCATTTTTAAACGAGATGTTTGAATTCTCTTCCAAATATGTAGTTGAATTTTTATCAAAGACACATGAAATTTTCTTAAATAAATATGAATTATGAATTAAACAAAAAAAAATTCGAAAAAATAGTTGAATTTTCATTCAGAAAATATTTCAGTTCTTTTTTCAACAGCAAAATTTTTAATTTAACCAGAAAATGAATTTTCTACAAAATTGTTGAATTTTCAAGAAAAAAGGAGAATTTTCAACAAAAAAGTATGACTTTCCAACAAAAGTGTTGAATTTTAAACCAAAAAGTTGCATTTTTATCGAAGAAAAATGAAAATTCTACTGAAAAATGTGAATTTTAAATCAAAAAGACAAATTTTCAAAATAAGAGTTGAATTTTCATCCAAAAGAATTTCAATAGAGATTTCTACCGAAAAATACAAATTTTGAACAAAAAGTAAATTTTGCTAGGGAATAGTTGCATTTTTTACAAAACATTATCATTTTCGTCCAAGAAAGATGCAATATTTCTACTAAAAAAAGCTGAACTTGAAATTAAAAAGACAAATTTCAAAAAAAAATATTTTTCATCCGAAAATGATTTCAGTTGACACATCAGCAACAAAATATGAATTTTAAACAAAAGGTTAATATTATACGAGAAGAGTTGAATTTTTAACTCAAAAAGACGAATTTTTCACAAAACAGTTGAATTTGCAAAAAAAAATGGTGTATTTTTAAGAAAATTGTTAAATTTTCAACCAAATAATGAAATTTATAACTAAAAAGATAATTTTCATGAGAAAGTTTTCGCGAATTTAAAAAAAAAAATCGTAACAAAATGAATCGCCCCTCCCCTTGAGTTGTTACGTAATTTGAGTATGTTCCCAAACATGATTTTTAGTTTTTTTTGAAGTACTTTTTTTGTCAGTTTCTCAATGTCATTTCATAATTATTATATTATGTTCATAATATTTTCTTATTCTGAAGGCTCTCGTATTTAAGCGTCTCGTTCAGGTAGAGTCATCGGAAGATAGTAAATTATATTCTTTGTTGTATTGAATCAATTTACTTCTTCAATTCATAAGTACATTTTTATCATAGCAACACTTTTTCTGATTAGAAACGTAAGTTTAATTAATAGCTATCGCAAACATTAGAATGGGCAGAACCACAATTTTGCTAAATTATACTGTTACAGTGAAACTTTGGTTACAGTTATAAATGAAATAATAAGTGTTAATAAAATTATAAATATACAATAATAATAATATAATCATAGAGATAAATAATAGTAAAATTAATAATGATAAACTCCAGGCTTCAGACGGAAAATTTAGATTAAATCGGTTTTAACATTAGCGCCTACTTCCTAATGCTTCCTACTACTTTTGAAAACATACTGAACGAAACAGTCAATTTTTATTGACTTTAACCATCTTGGAGAAATTTGATTCGAAATAGCCAAAAGTTCAAATTATCGAAACATAAATTTTCGAATTATCGAATATTTTTAACATTGAAAAAATAGGAGTTACAGCAGGGACCAAAAGAAAACTTCGAATTATCGGAAATTCGATTTGTCGGCGGTTCGAGTTATGGAAGTTTCACTGTATTTTGCAGTTAAAGTGTATTTTAAAATCCTTTTTTTGCGCTTCCGTCATTGCAGGATAACGTTGTTGATTTGTAGCCGTGGAGTCGAACACCACCATATCCCTTTTTCCATTTCCTTCATGAACGATTGAACGAATGAACGTATCTTTGTCTATTATGGCAGCGTACACCTTAGGTCTAGAAATAATTTCTAGTACATCAATTTTAACTCCCTTTAGAGAGACCCTAGGACTGTCTGTTGTTACGTAGAAAATATCAGCATTATTGGGAAGCACAACATTTGTAAGTTTGCGAAGGAGAGCGGCATTGTATAATACCTGTCCAGAACATATTTCTGCAATAAGGAGAAATGAGAATATAATTATTTTATTACTTGAAACATTAGCTATATAATTTTAGAATTTATTCTAAATTGTTTTCCGACAAAAATAGTTTCATTAAAAAATCTCCCTTGATTTAGTTTGTTAGGAAATGTTGATTTCCTTGCTTGAATTCAAAAGTAATTTCTCTGAAATTAAAATGAACCTTCAAAAATGAGAAGTTAGTCAGGTTCTTCTGTATCAGGTCTGGCGTTTTTTTATGCGCCATTCCATCGACAAGGGTATATACTAAAAATTTGCCATAATTTTTGCACCCGTAGACAAACTTTCGATCATTTTGAAAATGTTTACAATTTTAGTGACTAGTGATGCCGCCGAGCGATATTTTTCGATACTGGGACGATACCGATACGATACTTGCTTTCCAGTCTCGGATTTGTATCGCAAATCGCAAATTTGCAAAACAATTTTGCAAAAGTTCAAATTTTTCACAATAATCCTTTATTCAATGTTAAACCTGATTCACTTATAAAGAAAACCAATTAATTTTTCAATGAAAATATAATATGGGTGGGGGGGGGGGGGTAGTATAAAATTTTTGGTTAATATTATATTTCTGATTAAAATTAAAAAAAAAAATCTTTTTGAATCACTAAAAAATTGTTTATAAACAAAAATTGTTTTTAAATTTATCAATCATTACTATCATTAATTGTTAATTATGAACTTTCCTCAGTTTACTTCATCTTTTCATAATTTACATAAGAATACAAAATATAATATTTTTAAATTTCTTTAAGAGTCCCTTTTCTATAATAGGGGTGAATCTATGTCAAAAGAATTTGCCTTGTTTTTAATTCTTTCTCTGTGTTGTCTCTTTTTCTCTCTCTTTTCTCCGGTTCTCTCTTTCACTAATGACTTATCCGAAAATCTGACAAATTCTAAGAGTTTCAATCTGAACTAAACCTCAGTATTTGGCGTGAGTTTATACAAGACGCATCGAGTTAAATCCTTTTTCATTTAAATGTTTTGATTTTTGTCAAATAAATGTGAAATTAAAATGTTTAAAGTGTTTTTTAAAGAATTTTTTCTTGGATTGATTATGATGTTGGCGCGATGTTGTTTGTCTGAGTAATATAAGTTTATAAAAATTAATATATGTAGTTGGTAAAATTGACATACTTCAGACCAAAAAGTAGAATTAGTTGTTAAAATCCTTTATTTCTGCTGTCAACGTTCCGAAAACTAGAGCCGTTTTCCTCATCAGGACGTGAACTTTAGGTTACATTTCAAAGTTCATCAAACATCTTAATTAATTTTATTTTTTTAGAATCCTATACCTCGCCTTCATCTCTATAAATATATGTAGCATTATTAATTTGAAGTAATATCATTTAAATAGATAAATTTTTTTAGGTTAGAAATTGTAATTGATAAAAATTTACCTTATAAGCTTCATTTTTTGTATGAATTTTTGTTAACTATTTTAAAACTTAATTTCTTTGATCTTCTTCCATATTCGTACTTTTTTTAAATTTAATAATTTGGTTGATTTAGTTAAAAAGTCAGAGCTTCCAAAACTTTTTCGCTCCATTTCTGCTACGATAAATTTGAGAAAGAGAGGAAGAGAATTCTTAACAAGGACAGTGCTCCCAATCTTGCTCCCCAACCGCACTGCGCATGCGTCGGGTTGAATTTCTTATTGGCTGCATAGCGCGCGCTTATTTAAAATGTTCAAAATATGCAAATTAACCGTTTTAAACAAATAATAATTAGAAAATGCATAAAAATAAATTTGTCATTGCAAAATAAACTTTCGCAGTGATAGATATAATAATAACTTGATTTCACTGCTGAAATCTTTCTTCGATGTCCGAAGGAATAATGCGTTTTCAACAGTGAAATCAAATAATTATTATATTTATGACTGCAAAAGTATATATTGCGATGAAAAATGTATTTTTATGCATTTTCTAATTATTATTTGTTTAAAACAATTAATGTGCATATTTTAAACATTTTAAATAAGCGCGCGCTATGCAGCCAATCAAAAATTCAACCCGACGCATGCGCAGTGCAGTTGGTGAGCAAGATTATCACATTATAGGTGTATATATTCAACTAATTAGTAATAACAATATTTTTAAATTGCATAACAATTTATAAGTTGGTCAATAATGTTTTAAAGTTTCAACTCTTTCAATTTTAATATTGTAATTAGATTCACATAGAAACTATAGCACCTTATGTTAATAATCGTTGATACGTCATTGCTAATGCTATCCTTGTTAAGAATTCTCTTCCTCTCTTTCTCAAATTTATCGTAGCAAAAATGAAGCGAAAAAGTTTTGGAAGCTCTGACTTTTTAACTAAATTAACTAAATTATTAAATTTTTGAAAAAGTACGAATATAGAAGAAGATCAAAGAAATTAAGTTTTAAAAGAAGTTAACAAAAATTCATACAAAAAATGAAGCTTATAAGGTAAATTTTTATCAGTTATAATTTCTAACCTGAAAAAATTTATCTATTTAAATGATATTACTTAAAATTAATAATGCTACATATATTTATAGAGATAAAGACGAGGAATAGGATTCTAAAAAAATAAAAAAAATATTAATTAAGATGTTTGATAAACTTTGAAATGTAACCTGAACTTCACGTCCTGATGAGGAAAACGGCTCTAGTTTTCGAACCGTTGACAGCAGAAATAAAGGATTTTAACAACTAATTCTACTTTTTGGTCTGAAGTATGTCAATTTTACGAACTACATATATTAATTTTTAAAAAAGAATTTTTTATAATAACTTTACAAATTTGTTTGTGTAACAATCAAGTTGTTGATTTTTAGTAATTGTTATGAATTTTACATAGTGTTTTTCCAAGTGTGATAAGGACGAAAACGGATACAGAAACCTTGGATTTACTTAAAGGAAAAAAATACAGGGATTTAAAATTTTTTTTTGTAATTTAAAAAAAATGAATGAGAAAATTATAGAAAATTAAATTTTTTTTTAAATGGTGAAATTGATTGTTTATTGTGATTAGAATCGATTTTAATGATATAGACCGAACTTGGGGCGATGGTATTGATGTGATAGGTGGACCTGTGAAAAATATCCAACAATTTTACTTAATTAGTAAAAAATTGAGATCAACAATTTTACAACAAGACTTCTTGATCAAAGGCAAAATTCATGGGGGTTTTCCTAAAAAAATTTATGACATCAATAAAAATGTTAGTTTTGATTTCAATGATGAAAGAAATAGGGATAAATTTGATATAAATACTGAAAAATATAAAAAATCTGTATTGAATTTGATTATAAAGGAAAGCGATTCACAGATACATTCTTTGAATATTAAGGTTGAACAGATTCTTGACAAATTAAATCAACAAGTTCCTTCCTTTATCATTAAATAATGCTTTGAAAGGAAACAAAACTTAATAAAAATGCACTTAAAAATAATATTAAACATGATAGAAAATTTTTAACATAAATATCCTTAATGGATCACAAAAATTACATTTAAATATTCACTCAGCTTCAAGAATAATTTAAAACTTCAAAAGATTTTAATAAAACTTAAACAAAAAGTAAATTTTTGAATATAGCGAACAAAACATTTAGAAACTTTTCAAGCGTTTTGAAAGGTTTCAAGAAAATAAAAAATTTCTTCAGTTTCCTAGAAAATTTGAATATATTAATAATTTTTTTTACATTAAAAGGTAAAGTTTATTTATAATTCGAAGAGAATATAAATAAATTTAATCAAATGTGGATTTTTGAAGATTTCGAAAAAAAGTTGGAAAACTTCAAATGATTTCCTATTTCGACTAATTAATTATTAAAGAAAATTCAAAAAGATGAAAAAGATTTCTAAAAATGTGGGAAAAAATGTGCAAGATTTAAAGGCAATTTTCGTAATTTTGAAAATTTCTCCAAATTTTTTAGAAAAATGCAAGTTAGTTTAAGAGACGCATAGGAATTTCAAACAAATAGTATATTTTTTAATATAGGGAACAAAACATATAGAAGCCTTTCACGTGTTTTAAACGATTTCAAAAGAATGAAACATTTTCTTAAGTTCTTAGCAAAAATTAAAATGATTCTTTTTTTAATTAATTTGAAGAGAATATTTAAAATGATTTTAAAATCATTAGAAGCATCCAGAAATTCGTCACACAAAAAAACCTGGATGATTTTCAGTTAATCGTTTTGATTTTTCAGATATTTTTCAGTA
Source organism: Andricus quercusramuli (assembly GCA_932178445.1). Lineage (NCBI taxonomy): Eukaryota > Metazoa > Arthropoda > Insecta > Hymenoptera > Cynipidae > Andricus > Andricus quercusramuli. Next base: position 150,062 of record CAKNXH010000902.1, read on the forward strand.
GAAATTGGAATTATTTTAAAAGATATTTAGAATGTTTTGACGTTTTAAACACATGTTCAAGACCAATTAATTGTTAAAGAAAATAGAAAAATATTTGAAAAGAATACAAAAATGTGGAAGATTTGTGGGAATGTGAAACTTGAACTTCAAAACGTTTCTAAAAATATATAAAATATTGACGCCAATTATTATTCATCAGATTTTGTAATATCCTGTAAAGAACAAATTTCGTTACAATTTTTTGAAGTCATTTTCGACACATATGAAATCTTCCGACATCTTTTTGAATTTTTATTTTGAATGAATCATCCTGGTTCTCATATCTCAGAATCTCTTTTTTAGCTAGAATGTGAGTGTTTGAAAAATTGTAAACAAATAAATTTTTATTCGAATCATGTATTCTGTATGATAAATTATTTTCCCCACAAATTGAAAAACTTTTTTTTTCTGAAAGTGATAAATATTAATATTATCTTTACAATCGTTAAAAATTTGTAGACCAACTTAATCAGAAAATTGTGAATGTTCTAATTATGTAAGTAGTAGCAGCACACAACTGGGTAACCACAATTTTTATCAAAAATGGGTTTATTGCATAAAAAGTGCATAAAAAATGATTTTTTTGGAGAAAACTCTTTTGTTATTATCATTCAGCATATACTGGTATCTCAAGAATAAGTTTTTATTTTTGTGACACTACGCATGACGGAACAAAGATGAAATCAAGAAAATATCCCAAAAATTCACAAAAAATAACGATACATGAATATACAGCGATTAAAAATTAAAAGTGAAAATGATGTATAAGATATTATATTGTATGATAATTACCAACAGAATCAACGGAAACCGCAAGGGTGAAGATCAGAGTAGCAAGAGCAAGCAAGATCTTCATTGTCTGTAAATAGAGGATACTGTGTGATAAATTATTATTATTAAAATTAATGTCTCAGGCTTAAGATTGTTACAGCTGAATTAGATAAGGTTGAAGTAACTATTCAATTTATGTACTTAAATGAAACAATTTAAAATTCAATCTTTATGTGATTTTTTATTATGAAAAAATGTAATTAGCTAATAATTGAATAAGCATTTCACGACATGAAAAGCATGAAATAATTATCTTCATGGAATCATTCGAATAATTTTTACCTTATATTTTTCTGAAAATCTGAATTATTAATAACCTTTTAAGCTAATTCCAACAAAATTAAAGGGCATGTGCACATAAGTTTGAAATTTTAATTCAGATACTCATTTCACAATATCAAAAACATTAAAAAAATTATGTAACTGGAATACGGGTATTTCCAAGATGAATAAACTTCTATTATACAAATATTAGCCAATATTCAATTACATGACTCAAGAATAAATAATCGATTTATGTTACTTAGTAATATATATCTTTTCTTTTGAAATTGCATTTCTATACATTTGATTTATTAATGACCTTCAAAACTAATTACAGAAAAAATAAAAATATATGTTCATATTATTCAAGGATTTCACCACACAAAGAGCAATAAACAGTTCTTTCAATAAAAACATTCAAATAATTTGTACTTTATATTTTACTAACAATTGGAATTAATAATACTCTTTCAAACTAATTCCATAGAAAAGTGAAGTATATGTACATATAATATGGAAAGCATAATTCAGGTACGTATTTCACAACATCACAAAAATTTACAAAAATAATACAATTGGAATAGAGGTATTTTCACATAAATAATCTTTTATTATAAAAACTATAGCCAATATTCAATTACATAGCCTCTGAGTAAATAATCAATTTATGCTCTTAATTTAAACAAATAAAAATTTTACATTTGTTTAATTTGATATTTTGGAGAAAATTAATCAACTAATAATTGAATAATCTGTTCACCACATCTAGAAAGCATTGAACTATAATTTTCATTCAGGCATTCAAACAATTTTTACTTTACATTTTTTTTTAGTTTTCACTTTCATTTCTGAAATTTTCATTTATTAGTATCCTTCTTCAGTAATTTAGGAAAAAATTAGAACATATTACATATAATTGCGGAAATTAAATTTTAGATAATCATTTCGCAACATCATAAACATTGAGAGGAATTGCGTAATTGGAATAGTGGTATTTTAAATGTAAATAAAATTTTATTATACAAATTATAGTCAATATTCGGTTATACAAACTTAAATTAAATAATAAATTTATGTACTCAATTGAAACAAGTCAAAATCGATCTTCATGTAGTTTAATATTTTGAAAACAAATCAATCAGATGAAAAATAATCAACCAGTTCAAAAAAGAAGTATTAAACTATAACTTTCATTAAAACATACACATAATTTTTACCTTATGTATATTTCTTAAGTTTGAACTTTCATTTTTGAATATTTGATTCATTAATAACCTCATTTTTCTGAACAATATCAATGTTTTTGTAAAAAATTGATAAAAAAGAGTATAACGTGATTATGATTCCGTGAGAAAACTGAAACTTTGAAAAATATAATTATTATGTTGCTTAATCTGCATGATATGCCTAATTTTCAAACTTTTTTACCGATTATCCAGATTATGAAACAAAAATAACATTCACGTTTTTTCCAAAACTCTGCGATCAAACAATTTTTTATTCTATTTCGCATCCGCCCAACCGTAAGATATGAATCCATTTATTTCAAATTTTATAAACGTTATAAGGGTCCGAAAAGAAAATTTTTTCGTACTGGTACGTTTTTAATTCTTAAAGTTTTTTTTTGATCCAACCTAATTATACTCACAAGTAGGTTTAGGAACAGCGGCTGAGATGAGTGTAACTAATGTATAACCATAAAAATGTTCCAGTGTATATATACTTTTTTTAATTTGTAAAGTCATAATAAACATATTTCGTTCATTGGAAGATTTCAAAATTGGAGCACACGATTGAAAAACATTTTTAATTCTATTGACACAGTGAGCGAAAAATATTGTAGACTTGTAAATCGGCCAAGTCATGTGCGTCTGGATCATAATAGGTCACCCTCACCTACATATGGTATTTACGAGTCATTGTGCGGAAGTAGAAATGTTAGAAGAATTTTCACAATTCATCTATTTTAGACGAGAAAAATATTTTTGTTTATTGAAAGCGTCAGTAATTTGAGAACAAGGTTGAAAAATATTTACACTTTATTCAAACAGTGACCGATAAATATTGTCAACCTGTAAATCGGCCAAGGCATGTACGTCTGGATCATGCTAGGTGATCCCTACCTACATAAGGTATTTACGAGCCATTGCTCGAATATCGATAAATTGGAAAAATTCCCGTAATTCATCTATTTCAACCTACTTTACACATTAGGCGTTTCAAATTGTCATGAACTTTTTCTAAATTGGAAAGTCACGAGAAAAATATGTTCGTTCATTTGAAGCGTCAGAAATTTGAGCACAAGGTTGAAAAACATTGCACACTTCATTCAAGCAATGAGCGACAAATATTGTCGACCTGTAAGTCGGCCAAGTCATATGCGTCTGGATCATGCTAGTTGAACCTCACCTACATTTGGTATATATGAGTCATTGTTCGGAAGTAGAAAAATTCTCACAATTCACCTATTTCAGATAAGAAAAATATTTATGTGTAGTTGAAGGTTCAGATATTCGAGCAAAAGATTGAAAAACATTTTAGCCTTTAATCAAAAAATAAGTGACAAATATTATCGACATGTAAACCGACCGAGTCATGTGCGCCTGAATCATGCTAGGTAGGTGACCCCCACCTACATATGGTATTCACGAGTCATTGCTCGTAAGTAGAAAACTTAGAAAAATTCTCACAATTCATCTACTTTAGATGAAAAAATATTTATGTTTAGTTGAAGGTTCATGCGTGCGAGGACAAGATTGAAACAAATTACAGCATTTATTTAAACAATACGCGACAAATATAGTCGACCAGTAAATCTGCCGAGTCATGAGCGTCTGGATCATGCTAGGTGACCCCCACTTACATACAGTATTTCCGAGTCATGGCTCGGAATTAGAAAAATTAGAAACATTCTCCAAATTCATCTATGTTAGATAAGAAAAATATTTTCGTTTAAGGCCATGTGACGAGTGGGTCACGTGACCAACAAATAAATAAGTAAGTAATAAATTACCTCACTCTCTCACTTTCATTTCTTTTACTACATCGTTTGTTTAATTAGTCATCGCTGTTTAAGGTGGACTAAAACTAAACGAGAAGAGACAATCGAAGCATCAGCACTCCAGCTGCATCAATTTAAATTTAACCTTTGTACTCCATCTCAGTCAAATTGCAATTGTTTAAATAAACTTTAATAAATTTATATTCAAGTTCAATTAATTTATTTCTGTAAATAGTAGTTATCCTCATCCCGGGTTTTCAGTTAATGTTGAAATCTAAAATGAGGAACCGTAATTTATTTAACAAAATATAAGGTAAGTTATGTTTATTAAGACATAACAGAAGTTTTGAAGAAATTACAAATATAATTCAAAAGCGATTTCGAAAGGAATTTTGAAGCTTTTTAAAAACTTTGAAAAATATCAAGAGAATAACAAACTTTCTAAAATTTGAAGGGATGTAAACAAATTTTAAACAAAAGGTTATTTTGAAAACTAAATTGAAAAGCATCAAGAAAATGAAATGAATTTGTTAAGTTTACAAATTTTTTAAATTAATTTTCAAAATAGAAATTATCAATGAATTTTTATATTGAAAAATAATTTTCAAGGGGATATTTCAAAAGGTTCCTAAAAATTTCAGAACATCCTTAAAATTATGAAAAAAAATCTTGACGAGTTTGAAACAATTCAAAAAATATTGCAGGATAAATGCCCATCATTTTCGAATCATTTATTTTTTATTTTTAAATAAAATGTTGATTTTTGAAGATTGTGAAATAAAATTTGAAACATTTTAGCGATTTTGAAAGATCTAAAAGTAGTGAAAAATTTTCTTAAGATTCCTAGGAAAATTTTTCTTGATTGTTTATCTTGAAAAATTAATTTTAAGACACTGGTTAAAAACGTTTCAGAACATTTGGCAAAATTCTAAAAATGTTCAAAAAAGAATCTTGAAGATTGGAAAAGAAATTGTTTTGCAGAAATTGAAAGCAATTTGTGGAAAAAATCGAATCATTTAAGAAGAAATTTTCAGAAGCGTTAAAAAATTGCAAGTATAATTTAAAACTCAAATAGATTTAAAAAAAATGAGAAAGAAGATTTTAATTTTTCATGATTTTGAAAAAAATCAAAGATTTCCAAAAACGTCGAAAAATATCCAAAAAATGTATAACTTTTCATAACATTCCTGGGAAAATATCAGTATGGCTTCCAAAAATGTTTAAAAAGATTTCTAACCATTTCGAAACATTTTTAAAATTTTCGAAAAAGGGTCTTGACGATTTTAAAACAAAAAAAAATTGTGGAAAAAATTCTAATAATTTTAAAAGATATTTAGAACGTTTAGGGGTTTTGAAAATATTTCAAAACACGCTTGTTTAAAAACAATCTGCAAGATTTCCGGCAATTTTTTAAAAATCTTCTTTAATGTGCTTTCTAAATATAAGGAATAATTTGAGTTAGTTTCAAAAATGTTTGAAAAAATAAGTAACTTAACAAACGTGAAATGTAAAAAATACTTACATCTTCGTGGAACAGAAACTGAAGGATATGTATTACACTGTTCTTCTCTTCACACATATAATGTTGAAATATGAAGAATAGCTGATACTTTTGATTACAACAGCCTAAAGAGATTGGAAATTTTTTAAAAACAATTCCATAAACTGTTTGTGTTTTTAAAACCTCATATAGAGAACAATGTGAAAATAAAAGAATAACTAAAATTTTTTAATGGTGCCGGACGAGACCCAGAAGCCATTTTTAGTACCATACATATTTTTTCAGGTATATAGTTTTTTTATCTTGTTGTTATGAATTGTTATCGCAAAAATATACAGAATTCTGACGCAGTAATAATAAAAATAATCAAACTCACGACTTTGGTAGAGATTGGATTTTTTTCAAAAACAAGTCCATAAACGTTTTATATTCTTGAAAACATGCAGATCTAAAAATATAAAAATAAAAGAAGAACTGAAACTTTTTTTGGCCGCAGGAAAAAATTGAAAAATAAATTATTTTGGTAGAAAATTCATATTTTTGAGTTATAAATTCAACTTTTTTTCAAAAATTCGTCTTCATAACTTAAGAACTGAAAATTTTAGAGATTTTTTTTCTTCATTAATTGAAAAATCTTTCTTGGTTGAACATGTAAATTTCTTCTATTGGAAATTTGTATTTTTTGGTTTAATTCAACAGTCTTTTTTTCTTTTTCTTGGATGAAAATGATTCATTCTTACTGAAAATTCAATAATACAAATTTTAATTGATCAATCTTAATCAACTGAAACTCGCTTCTCCATTGCGTCGGTTAATTTGACCAGATTCTTTCCTTCGAGTTTTTCAAATTATACAAGAATTATGCAAGTTATTAAAATTATATAAGAAGTTTTTTATGCTCGGGTTCGAATGTAGATAGATAAACGTTTATTTTTCAGCCTGCTCGCCTTAAAAAATGAACTGGCTTACACATACATTTTTGCAGAATTTTCTTAAAACTAACCCTTAAAAACTAACATCCATCCATTCCTTATCTCTAAGCCGCACGTTCTTATCGCCTTGCCTTCCTCGCTTCGCCTCGCTCGCATCTCCCTACTTTTTCGCATCGCCTCGCTTGCCACCCCCTGTTTTCGCTCTAATACCTACTACTCATCTACTACTTACAATATTTACATCTCACTTATATCTACTTTCTCTCCTATTAACAATCTTTCCTTCTCCACTCCTCTTCCTCCTTCCTTCTCTTCATCTCCATCTTACCCAACACTCTCTTCACCCATGCTACTGCCCTTTTTTCCCCCTTTTCATGCAACAATGCCTCATGCTTATCTCACTTCTTTCCACCTCCACGCACTCCTCCAACCAGTGCTCCACTCTTACATCCCCCTTTACACACATTCCACACATCCTCTTCTCCCGAGAGAGCCAGAACCTGTTGAAACCCTCCATACACCCACACCTCATCCTCGCTATAAGACCCTGACTTCCTTTCTCTCCTTTCACACATAAATATTGCGCTCTTGCCCTTGGCATAATCCACACATAGTTCCCGTTAAATCTTGACTCTCTTATTCTCTCTTCCCCTCCATCTTCCCACCCCCTCCCCTTCTCTCATTCTCCCACCAATACTCCCTAACCAGTCTACTTCCCCCCTCTTCCAAAAATTTCTCCTCATATTTACACCCCCGGCTCCCTGCTAGAATTCCTACACTCGTTCTCCCCGTCTCCCTCCTGACAATATAATTAGGCGTGTTCCTTGCCAACCCCAGGGTCCACTTTACATACCTCTCCTGCGTTCTATTTACCTCTTCACTTTCCTTCCACCCCCACACCTCTACCCCATACAATAGCACACTCATCACTAGTGAATCAAACAATTTCATTCTCCTTCCGAAATCATCTGCGAATAACTTCTTTCTCAACCCCCACACCTGCCTCATCACCACATTTGCCCTCCTCACTCTCTCTTTTATGTGACCATTCACTCCCCCATTCCTTCGAAACACGAAGCCCAGGTACACAAACTCTTTCACCTCCTGCACCTTTTTTCCCTCCCACTTCCAATCCCTTCCCTTATCCCTTCCCCCTCCTTTTCTGAACACCATAACCTTGGACTTTTCCGCATTGAGCTCTAACCCCTTTTTATCCAGGTATCTTATCAACCTCTTCATCATTTCCTTTAAGGCCTTCTCGCTGCTTGCCAGCAACACTATGTCATCTGCATACGCTAGTGACCAAATTCTAACTCCTACTATCCTGATTCCTCCTACCACCCTGTCCTCCAGCTTACTTTCCATATCCGCAAGTAAAATCGCGAAAAGCCTTGAGCTAAGTGCACACCCTTGCCCTAACCCCCTGTTCATCCAGAATCCCACCGAAATCCCCTCCCCTCCTCTTGCTTTGTCTTTAGTCTCTTCATATATCTCCCTTACCCTCTCAATTAGGCCTCTCTCTACTGCCCTATCCTCCATCGCCTCCCACAACCTCACCCTACATACCGATGGAAACGCGCCTTTGAGATGCACAAAAAACGCGTACACTCTCGTCTCCTTCTTCGCTAATTCTCTATCCACCATCCAGGAGTCGATAGTACTCCTACCCGCCCTAAATCATGCCTGCGTCTCCGGCAAAATTCCTTTCTCCTCGACATCCTTCCGCAGTCTCTCTGCCACCACCATCGCGTATACTTTATACGCCGTATTCATTAGCGTAATCCCTCTATAATTTTCCTGCCTATCTCTATCCCCTTTCTTATAAAGTGGCACTATTAACCCTTCCCTCCACCCTCCTGGGAATCCCTCGCCACTCCATACTTTCTTCACTACCTCCTTCAGCCTCTCCCTAACCTCTTGTGTACTAAACAGCCATGCTCCGTTCTCTCCCCCCTCCAGCCCTGCTGCTTTTGACCTTTTCAACTTCCTTATCTGCTTCTCTATCTCCTCTTCATTCAACTCCTCCCTCTCTGCCTCCCCCGTTCTTCTACTTCCCCCCTCCGTCTTCCTTGAATCTGAGCCCTGCAAAGATTCTTTGAAAAATTCCCTCCACTCCTCACTGCCTATCTTCTCACTGACCCCCACCCTACGCTACCTAAAGCTATTTATTATCTTCCAGACGTCCCCCTCTGTCTTAACCTTTGCTAACTCCTGTTCCAGATATTTCTTCTTTTCCTGTTCTTTCTTCTTACACATCAATCTAAACCCCTTCCTCGTTTCTACGTACTCCGTCCTTCTCGCATTACCCTCTTTCCACTTCTTATACTTCCCCTTCACCTTCCTTTTCATCTTTTTACATTCTCTATCCCAACACGGCTTCATCATTCATTTCTTTTTCTTTCTAAATACCTTCTTTTGCACACACCCTTTCACCTTCTCTTTCAGATCCTCCTATATCTCTTCCACCGACTCCTCTTCAAAGCGTACCTTTCCTAGCTGCTCTTGATACTTCTCTATCGCCTCCCTCGTCCAGGTCACCCTCTCCCCTATCGAGACTTCTTCCCTGCCTTACCTTCCGCCACCCTCACCTTTTCTCCACACACTTAATGGCTGATGGTCTGATTCCACCCTCCCCTCTACTGTGAATTTTTCCGTCTCCTCGCCACATAGTCTATCACCGATACCCCCACCTTACTCACATATGTGTATTCGCCCTCTTCGTCCCCATTTGCTATACCATTCGCCACTGCCCACCCTCTATCCTCCATCCAGTTCTTTAGAATCTCCCCCTCCTTATTTAATAACGTATCCTTCGAATTCCTTTCGAAGCTCTACCCTTCCCTGTAAAGGCCTCCTTCCCTTCCTATCCTCGCATTAAAATCCCCACCTAGTGCCACCATGCCCTCCTCTCTTTCGCCTAGCGATTCTTCCACCCTTTCTTTAATTCTTTCGATCCCATCCTCATTGTACACTGTCACAAACTTACACGCTCTTCCTCCTATTTTTACTTCCATCATTTGCACTCCCTCCCTCTCTTCCTCTCCATGAACTTCTTCCTCTAATTCATCTGTAACCCCGTTATAATTTCCCCACTAGCCCTTTCTTTTTTCTTCACTCTGAACGCCTCCTGGAGTTTCTACTACCCCCTTGGCAGCTGTGGCTCTATTCTGTCCCATTCCTTTCTTTCTACACACGTCTCTACCAGTTCCACATCATCAAATTCTGGTATATACCTCCAGAACTCCTCATCCTTCTTCCTTATCCCTGCTACGTTCCAATACAACACCTTCAATACTCCTCTATCCTGTATTACTCCCACCCCCCTACTGCCTAGGAAACAAATTCCCCTGCAATTCCTTCAACACCTCTTTCTCCTCATCTCACACCCACATTTTCTCGTCTATTTTTATTTTCCGTTATCCTACCTTCGCCGATCTCCCTTCACTCTTCTCCCTTCTAGCCCTGTCGTTCAGCATTCTCTGCA